>JAODLL010043412.1:0-20539 GCA_026546735.1 Forbesichthys agassizii | reverse complement strand
ACTTAGATGAAGTTCAGAGAACATTTTATGACCAATTCATGCAAAACTCCACGTAATCCCAAGGGGTTCACATACTTTTTCTGCAACTGTACATGCCTATACCTACCTAGACTATTAAAATAAAAGAATGTGGCAAAACTGGCAACATTACATTTCCAAATTCACCCCTTTTTGTTTTTCCTCATTATGCAATGATACCAAATTGTAAAGTTTCTAATTTCACGTGAGTCCTACATTTGTGACTGATGTGATAATTTATATTTTTCCACACACTGCAAAAAATTCCCTATCAAATATAAGTGCAAATATATTAGTTATGAGCTTTCTTATGCTTAAAACATGCAAATTTGGCTGCCAGTGTAGTAAGTGAAATTCACTTGATTCTTAAAAATAAGTTCAAATTTACTTAATTTAAGTCAATAGATAAGCCGTTTATATTAGAAACAAGTCCAACTAGATTTTAAATCTAAAAACAAGATTATCACACTAAGTTAGATGTAGCTTTTGCAGTGCATGTCTTAAACTAGTGGCTAAAATCGTATCACATTTCTCTTTCATTGCGACTGGATTTGGGAATTGTGTGTGTGTGTCCATGTAGTGACAAATGTGTGGGAAGAAGCCACAGCTTTTGCCCACAGTTCCTCTCCTCAGCTTGTCGGAACAGTTAAACACACCACTGTGGAGGCCGTTGTACACTAGCAGAGGCACTAAAATAACCACACGCCTACAGAGGAACAACAATGGACTCTGCCGCGTTGAATAGACAAGGATAGTCTCAAGACTTGAGGCTTTGTATGGTTTAGAAGGGCTTTGTTCTTGAAAGTAGAACAAACTTGAAAAGCCTCATTGCAGAGTGAAAATGTTACTCACCCTTGTCCAGACATTTTCTTAATTTAGAATCAGATGGAATTATGCATGCAGTTATGGCATCAGTTATGATCTGACTACACAGTGATACTTACTGGACAGCAAGTATTACTGTTATGTCCTGTAAGAAATTGCACAGAGGTGGAAAGGTCATCTTACATAACACGTACCCAATCGGAATGAAATCAACATGATCATGCTGTTCTGATGGGAAAAAAAAGAAACATTTTTCTCTTGACCACAACTATGCAAAAGACAAGACTTACTTACTTACTTACTTACTTACTAGCATGAGCAGAGGTTACTCTGCTCATGCTAGATAGCTAGCTATAGCTGGTTGTGTTGTGAAAGTCTACGTAGTGGCAACAATTGGGCTCTCATTTAAATAAGTGGCCATGTTGTAATCTGCCCTAGTCAATGTACTGGACATTAAGGCTGTGCAATTAATAACATTTTAATTGTGATTTCAATTTTGGTTCCTAACAATTACAGAGACGATATAATCGAGAGAAAACTATTAGTTTGCACATTACATTTTGCAAGTAAACTCCTATTTTGTCTTGTGTTCTTACTGACAGTGGCGCACTCACTTTCATCCTTCTCAGGGTGAAAGTGAAATATAAACGTATGAAGGGATATTTCACAATTTGTAGTAGTAGTAGTTATAGTTTTCACTCTTACATTTGTTTTACTGGTTTTTAGGGCCAGTAAATGCAGCATCTTTCGTCAATGAGTAATCGTATTAAAGTATTGAGATTTCAGTATTGACCAAAATAATCATGATTATAATTTTTTCAATAATCGAGGAGCCCTACTCGACAAGTAACATTACACCCATTTTCTTCTTCAGTATGTATATGCCATGTTTTGTTGGTAGTCTGATGCACAAGTGTGAACATGTTGGCCCATATATTTACAATGTTATTATTGCTGTTGGCCAACATCTTTTTATTGTGTACTTTATACGATATCCTATCTTTTTTTTTTCTCCTTCCTGTTTCTTCGATAATATTGTTTTAGTCATACTGAATGTGATAAGAAATAAAAGCACTGGAATGGAAAATCAGTCTGTCTGAAAGGGACAGTATCTTCTAGTCTAGTGGTCCAGACAAAAGGTTATGTGTTTGAGACCCGGCTTATACTGTACCTGTAAGCATTCTTGAGCAAGATACCTAACCCATTTCTGCTTATTGTAATACTTGTAACTACTGTATTGATGCACTGATTTGTTATTTTGTTGTTGTATTTAATCATTTTTTGGGCCGATACCGATTTTCCAATTTTCAGTTTGATAAATATAACAACATTTATTTAATATTTATTATTCATGAATTTACGATACATTTTTAATCCAGGAAAAGGCTAAATTTATGGTGAATGAATTGACAACCATTTAATTGACAACAAACAACAAAGATTTTCTGTATCAACCATTAGAACGGAATATCGGACTACCACCAAACTCGTATTTTGAGTGGAAAATCGGCCTATTCCGATCACCTGACGATCAATCGGTTCATCCCTGCTTGTAATCGTACACATTGCAAGTCTCTTTGGATAAAAGCATCCAGTACAGATTTCTATAAACTGTAATTACTACACTGAGTTTGACCCTTTTTTTACCGTTATGTTTCTCTCTGGCAGATCCTCATAGAGTTCTGTGCGGGAGGGGCAGTGGATGCTGTAATGCTTGGTGAGTGAGCCTTTCCTCATTCCGTACAGTTTGCATAGTTAAAATGGAACGTGTGCCGTAAGCCACACATTCTACACTTCTTCACTAATTAAACTGACAACAACATGATGAGACATCAAAGGACTTGTGTGGAACAACCGCAACATGCTTTTTATGGATTACACAGCCCCAGTTCATATTGCTACCTATTATATCGGCCAGGGTATTATCAGTGTATCATAGCAAGGAATATGGTTGTAAGACCATATCGATACACTCGAATATTGCGATATTATGTTGCACAATACACAATACCATATTGATTCTCTAAAACACTATCGGTTTTTATAATGCTTTTATTTTTAGATATTTTTTTTTTACTCAATTTATTTGTAAAATGGACAATGTACAAAATACACTAACCTCAAAAGAGAAAAATATGCTTGTTGCCAGATTTCATTTTAAGATAATTTCCATCTGCAGTCCCTGAGCACGTTTACATTAAGTGTTTATATTATTTTTTGCAGCAGCACTACACATTAGCATTGCTATCAAAGTTTTACACAAATTAGAAATCTCAATATATCGCCTTGCTTACAGTATTGCAATATAACGAATTGTGGCCCCTGTATCGTGATACGTATCAAATCGACAGATTTGTGCCAATACACAGCCCTAGCAAGGAGTGCTAATAAATGTATTTGTGTGGCCCTTTGGGGGACGTCTTCCCAGAGCTGGAGAGGGGCCTGACAGAACCCCAGATTAGGGTGGTGTGTAGACAGACCCTGCAGGCCCTACTGTATCTCCATGACAACAAGATAATCCACAGAGACCTAAAGGCTGGAAACATTCTCCTCACGCTGGACGGTGATGTCAAGTTGGGTAAGTGTCACCCTGCTGCTATTTGTGACTGACAGCAACAGCGGTCTGACTCAGTGTGTGGTGAGAATGATGGTACTCTCAGTTTCCCGGATCAAGACACAAGCATACTGTAGGCGCATAGCACAACTTTGTTACAAATTTTGGGACGTGGAGGTTTTTAGGTGCATTGGAGGCACATTTGCAAAAGTATAGAATTAATATTAATACATTTAAAAGTAGCAGTGGTGGGGAATGTCTTCAACTAAGGCCAATCAAATCAGCTCTGCTCATTCCCTTTTTAAAAGTAGAGTGAACTAAGACTAGCTTAGACAGAAAAGCTTCTCCCTGTATCGCTGCTTGTACTGGACCCAAACGCACAACACAAAGACGAAGTTGTAATACAACAAGGAATATTTACTGAACATATTTCAGGGAGTAGACAGACAGCAGAGCACATACGCAAACACATGGCAATGACAGATGAAGGAACTGAAGATACACAAGGGATTGATTGCACAGGGAAACTTAATGAAAACAAGGGGCAGGTGAAAATCAATTGAGACAATGACCAAAGCAAAGGAGGTTGGCAGAAACAGGTAAAACCCAATGAAACAATCAACTAATTAACCAGGGAGTAACACAAGAGACATGAAGAGTTACATAACGAACAGAGATGGAGACCGCAAAACGAAGGCATTTTAGTTTTGTGTTAATACAAAATAAAAAACCTCTGAATATGGCAACCCATATGACAAAAATGGGAATAACGGTATTATATTCACATATTAAGCTTTTTACATGTTAATTTAAGCCTATGAGTGATTTGGCCCATTCCAGGGCATGACAAATGAGAGGACGTCACACTATTATAAAAAACATAATGTTTTATTTCTCTAAAATGGTTGGAGCAATTTTTCTATTGTGTGCACTAATGTGCACAGAATGCGCAACGAATCAAAAATACTTTTTGTTCTGATTCTTATCAGAACTTCATAGAGGTAAAGTAAAAGTCCAAAATTAGGAACAGATATGACACCAATACAAAATAAAAGCCTTAAACGATAAACAGACAGAAACCAGACTGTGATAATCCCAGGAAGAAACTGATGTGTTTGTTCGGGAGGTGCAGTTGTAAAGTATGCATATATGGCACCTGTCATATCACAATATGTCCTTGAACTCTGGGAGAAGGTGGTTGAAATAGCAAATAATTAAGCCAATCTGTAGGCAGCGTCAAAGGGTATTGGTACCAGGTGTGTACTGGTTTCCGTTTGTAAGTTGTTTATTGTCTGAGTTGTATTGATCAGTCACGTTTGTGTGTGTGTGTGGGGGGGCGGGGGTTCTGCTGTCCACTGATGATTTAGCTTTATATCAGCGTTGAAAAAAAAGTATTTGCATTCATATGTGGATATAAAGATTTCAAATCGGACCACCGGACAAAATAGGAAGACTTGCGCCGAATATCTGCTGGAACCCTAGAAATCTGGATAAATACCCAAAATTATTCAAGAAATAGGCCGTGTGTAATTTTGGATAAGTCTGGCAGCGCATGCAGGAAACTGCCACACAATGACCACCGCCAAACAAAACTGTCGCTACAGTAAATCTGCCCAAGAGCTATCACACTTAGTGTTGTGAATTTGCATTCTTTATATTGATGTGTCTTTACTTACTTACTATAGAAATGGGTGTGCTTGTACTGTACAGTACATGTTTATCTCACATCATGCCAGTCGGCATGAGTAAAAACTGAAGGCATTGACATTGGCTGAATCAACACCCAAAAAGGCATTAGAAAAAGTATTAGTCTTGCCTGGTTGAGTCATTACACGATTGGTTGTTTGTACCCCTTGAAGGGTCCCAACCTCAACTTTGAGAGTGTGCTCTGTGTGTAAAATGGGGAGGGAGATCAGAACATGATGCAATGCTGTGGCCTTGGAAACACATGCTAAATATTTAGCTGTCCAGACATGTAGGCCATAATGCCGCAGACAGTCAACCCTGGTACTTTCCATGCTTGGGCAGTGGTTGACTCCTAGCTATGATACTTTATGTAACATGATTCTATATATTTATGTATTTTATTGTCTTTAAATTATTTATAGAGAAAAGGAACACAACACACTACAGTTTATTTTTAAGCAACAAAGACAAAACAATAGTCTGAAATTAGTGAAATAATTGACTGAACGCAGGCCTGCTTGATTATGTAAAAATAATAATCATGATTATTTTGGTCAGTATTGAAAACATACTAATTGTATTTTTTAAATACAATTAGTCTTTGGAAATTTGTTACATTTACTGCACCTAAAAAAACTGAAACAAATGAAAAGTGAAAACATGAACTGAAATGTCCCTAATACTTTTCACGTTGATCTTTCACTTTCACCCTGCGAAGGGCGAAAGTGTGCCTGTCACTCAGAACACAAGACAAAATAAGAGTTTGTGTTTTCTCTTGATTATATTGTTTTTGTAATTGTTAGGAGCCAAAATTAAAATGTGATAAAACGCACAGCCCTAACTGAATGGCTAGCATAGATTGGCTAACTAAATTGCACCGATTATACAATGAGCATCGTTGACATTGCTGACATAGTGTGTCTAATACAGCAGGTGCTGCATGTTGCTGAACCCGAAAGGGGCATGAGTCACCTCTGAGGATTGTAACAGACAACATTGTAACACACAACATTGTCATTTCATCCTGTGTGATACGGCTTGTTATTACCCAATGAGATATTAATTTCCCATGATTCAAAGCAAAATAGATGTCCTTTGAAATTCTTTGGTGTAATAAAAGCATGTGATTAGTTCATGCTATGCTAGGCTGTTGTAAAACCCTTTTTTTTGTGCAACACACAAATTGTGCAACACAATTCTTTTAGCTAACCTCTGCTTTGAATCATCACATTTTCTAGCTGACTTTGGGGTCTCCGCCAGAAACACAAAAACGCTGCAGAGGAGAGACTCCTTCATTGGCACCCCGTACTGGTGAGTAGAATAAACAGTTAAAAATATCACCCCAACCAAATTATTAAAAAATATAAGGAAATAATAATGGAATTGAACAGAGAGGTTTCAACGGACGGCTCTTCCCAATTCAATTTGTGTAATGGAAAAGGAGGGGGGTCTTCTCACCCATAATGCAGACCAGAACGACCCAGCGTTCCATGCAAGTCAATTATCGGGAGGTCCACGGATTTTACTATAATATTGCCGATTATATCTGAGACCACGACGGTATTTCTACAGCTAACTGTTTTGAGGCAAATTGACTTTGCTTCAGGCCATGCATGGTAGATGTAGCTGTCTACGTCAGCCTCCACAGCATAATGCTATTGGAGACATGCCCACTTAAGAGACCGGAAGCATTCCATTTTTTCCTCCATTGAAAATTACAGTGATCCATCTTGCTGCTGTTACTCCAGTATCTTCGCTTCTATTTCTTCTAGGATGGCTCCAGAGGTGGTGATGTGCGAGACGTCCAAGGACCGTCCGTACGATTACAAGGCAGACATCTGGTCCCTGGGGGTCACTCTGATTGAGCTGGCACAGATTGAGCCTCCGAACCACGAGATGAACCCCATGAGAGTGCTGCTGAAGATAGCCAAGGCGGACCCTCCCACCTTGATGCAACCATCTCGCTGGTGAGTCTCAGCCTCACTTGAAAGGTACAGTCAGCTATTGTAAGGTTTGTTCAATTAGTATTATCGCCATGGTCAAATTCGTGGCGCAGAGCTTCCTATAATAGTGTGGTTCTGGGGCATAAACTGTCATGACCCAGTCTCCTGGGTTGTCCCTGTGACTAAATGGACTGCATTTATATAGCGCTTTTCTAACCTTCCAGCCACTCAAAGCGCTGTACAGTATTGCCTTACACTCACCCATTCATACAATTGCTGCCATGCAAGGCACGTTAGGGGTTAGGCATCTTGCTCAAGGATGCTTACAGGAGGGTCAACACCGGGGTTCGAACCCAGGACCTTCCGGCTGGGAGCAACACCAACACCCAGACCACTAGACCACCCTGCCCCTCTCTGACCCTGTTTCTCTCTTCCTGCACTTCCCCCCCCAACCTGTGGATGTCCTCGCTGTCTCCCCTGCTCCATGTGTGTTTGCCTCACCTGTCCCCAATCTGTAATCACCCCTTCATGTGTTAAATACCCTGTTTTCTCTTTGTGTCTGCCCTGTGCTGGATCATTTTTGTGTATGCCTCTGTCTTGTGGTGTCTGTGTTTATGAGTTGTATTCTGCAAACCTGGTCCTCATTAAACCATCATACCAACCATATCCTACACTTAGGCCCTCATCACCCCCTCCGGACGTGACATAAACACTATTTCTAGGCCACGTGATCTTGTGTTCTGACTGTAGGTAGGCTTGTACACATATTTTTGTCCGGCAGCTTTTTGGTCAACATGTCAGCTTGAAAATATGACTACTTAACCCTCGCACTGTCCTAAGGCGTTTCAGCAGACTAGCAGCAGAGGGAGCAAACCGCGGAATGTCATATGTCCGTGTTGTGGTTGCTGCCCTCTACTGGCAAGTGCACCGGGTCATTTTGACCCACAGGACAGCGCGAGGGTTAAAAGCATATTAAATGAGAAAGATCAAAAGCTTATGGTGCAGAATATGACAAAACTATAGTAATGCGCAATAAAGCGCATTGTAAATACATACGCTCCCAAAGGCCCCACTCGGCTAATACGGGGCTGGTGGGAAGGCTGCGCTTCGTTAGCTTACATGCCCTAGATCAGACCTCTTATTCGATAGGCTAAAATGTAAACATTGAGGTAATGGCGGTTGCTTGCCCCCCCGCTGTCGGGTTATTAAAACCGCCGCAGGATTGCAATATTTTGGAAATCGAAACAGCCCTATTGCTGTCTTACTGTTCTACGTGTGCAACATCGCTCACAACAACGATGCCCTAGGCTTCGCAATCAGTTCCAATGTGAGAGGCGGAGCTTCTGAGGGAGTTTGTTTTGATTTGAGCTCAGAGTTAGCAAGGGTTCTCGGGAATGACTAACCCCGCCTTTAGTGGGCTAGCTGTCTCACAGTGGTGGACTTGTTTTGGTTCTTGGGGCTGTTACTGCTGGATGGTGTTGTGGTGCCTTTAGAAGTTCTCTTGTGTGAGGGTGCCACAGGCTATGCTGAGAAGAGAGCTTTACATAAGTGGTATTATTCATACCAGAGCTTCTTTAAGTTAAATAAAAGAGCCATATGAATCAACAACGTTTATACTGTATTTGTATGACGGGAAATTCCTCATTGATTTATTGATTTCAACTAAGAAATTAGATAATATAATACAATCAGTATTGGTAACTTACTATTCCTACATCTTAGCCAATTGCTACATGCCTTGCAGGTCTCTGGAGTTCAGCAATTTTCTGAAGAGGTGTTTGGATAAGAATGTTGACAACAGATGGACCACAGCACAGCTGCTGCAGGTAGTTCCAGCCACACACTATCCTCACTCTTAACTCCCCTTAAATAAATAACTCACATTCCCATCAGTGGATATTTGAATCAGTTATTTCCAGTTTTTACCATACTATCCTGTATCTGCAGGATTACGATACGTAATCGTACGATTGCCTCTCCGATCGGCCATCAGCGGCCGATTGGTCTAAATGTAGCTGGTTAGTGCCAATCTAGTTTCCTACCTGTTCCCTGTGCCGTACTGAATTTACGCCCTGTAACTGATTTCTCATCTAGCCCAGGAGGCTAGGATTGTAGCCAACTGTTACAGTAGTCTACAGTACCCTGACCTGAAACATGTCTGCAGTGGGGAAATTCTTCACTGTCCGAGAAAGACTTTAGTAGTAATAATAATAAGTAGTAGTAATATTTGGGTAAAATAGGTTCTATTTTGACATTCAAACTTTGAGCGTCATATTCATTCTACCTTTGTCAGTTGTCTAATGTTGTCTAATGTAAGTTTGTCATGTTTATTGATTTCAAATGGCTCTCAATTAATCCAATGGTCTATCTGTCTTGAATAGTCTCCTTGTGTTTTTAAACCCTTGTTTCTCCTTGTTGGTTGTTGTTTACTTGAGTGCTTGCGTTTTCTCCTTTTGCTTTTATTCTACGGTATGTTGCGCATCATGTACTTTGGTCCAAACCAGTGTCTTAACACTCAAGTGCTACTGTAACTAAGCTCTGCATCTAAATAACACATATATTGTAGAAGCTTTACTATGAAAATAGAAATCGACCAGGAGTGAAACCAGCGATTTACTATAAACACTGTAACCAGAACTACACAGTAGGTGCCCTAGTCATATTGAGGTGGCATCTGTTTGCCTGCAATGTACAAACATGTACCAGCGTACCTACCAGCCGATTGTCCAGACTATCTGTACAATAGGTTTTTCTTTTTCCGCATGAGTTTACAGTAATCTGGGTTCTTCTATCAGATCCAGTTATTTAGAGACCAGCGGGAATTTGAGCATGCAAAACAGTGGCTTACCGCTGTCAGTGGTTTGTCTTTAAAAAAAAGTTGGATTTTCCTAGTTGCAGAGTCTGGATGGTCTGAATGTGCTAGAATATAGAATTATATTTACCGTACATATTTCTACAGACCTGTTGAAATATGCAAAAAGTTGTTTGCGTTTGTTGCATTCATTAATTTAATATTATAAAATGTTATGTAATTGCATTGAATATTTACTGTACTGCATGTTATGATGCAATGTTATGATTCAATCTTTGCATCACAGTTTTGCAGTGTTTAGTTTGATAACCACGTTATGCAGCGATTGTGATCCTGCTCCCCAACAACGTCGCTCTTTCTCTGCGTTCGTTGTGCATGCAGCATCCGTTTGTGTCCACCGTGACGGACAACAAGCCTCTGAGGGAGCTGATAGCGGAGGCCAAGGCTGAGGTCACAGAGGAGATAGAGGAGCACAAAGAGGAAGGTGAAGAGGAGGAGGAGACAGAAGCGCGGCCGGTGAGACATGCTTATGTAACACTAAAGCCCCACAAGACACAATGCAGGCGATCCATCACATTGTAGCTGAGAATTGGCCGCTTGTTTACATTCCAAGCTTTGGTTGCCTAGTTACATTATCAATCGCGTCACCTGAAGATAAGATTAGTTTACAGGAACTCGTTGCCCGCCCCCTTTGCGTCACTGACAGCGTAGAGCAGGCTCTTCCTGTCGTCGCTGTCCGCTGAATCTCATTGACTTTCCATTGTCTCTCGTCGCTACAGTACAGTAGTGGATTTAGCTGCTGATTCCTTTGAATTGTAATTGAATTGATGGAGATGAAGACTCTCACTATCTCGTGCATGAATGCTAGCAATGTAGGCTAAAATGTCAGGGTCAGCATTTACTTTCCCCAAAAAAATACTTACTTAATTTGTTATCGCTTCCTACCCCCCCATCCCTCTTCCTCCACACTCCTCGGCTCCAGGGTCATAAGCGTGCCCCATCTGATGTCAGCATAGCCAGCTCTGAGGATGAAAAGGTCCCCCTGTCTCCTTCCATCTTGGAGCCAGTCCCCGAGAAGGTCGAACCTGCCCTGCCCAGACCGGACAAGCTACCGGCAGTCAACCATGTCGTGGACACTGCCTTCATCCAGGAGCCCACTGCTCCTGTTGCTGTGGAGCAGATGGAGGAAAGTCCAAGCGCGCCTGCGGTGGAGGAAGAGGGTGAAATGGAACCGCCTCCTCCCGAAGACACTATTTTGGACCCAGCGGACGGTGTTCCGACACCCCAGAATGAATCAGAAGCGCCAGCCAATGAGCTGGGACCACTGGATCCAGCCGAAAAACTAAGACCACTGGAGCCAGCCAATGAGCTGGAACCACTGGAGCCAGCCGAAAAACTAAGACCACTGGAGCCAGCCAATGAGCTGGAACCACTGGAGCCAGCCAATGAGCTGGGACCACTGGAGCCAGCCAATGAGCTGGAACCACTGGAGCCAGCTGAAGAACTAAGACCATTGGAGCCAGCCAATGACCTGGGACCACTGGAGCCAGTCAATGAGCTGGGACCACTGGAGCCAGCCAATGAGGACGAAAAGGACATGGTCACAACTGAGGTCCCGGCCAGTCCTGAAGCCAGCAACGGCATCCCGGAGGTCCCCGAGACGCCAACGGAGGAAAAGCTAGAAGCTGTCGACCGACCAACCCCAGCGGCCACGGAAGAAGAGGTGGAGGACCTCTACAAACACCTGAAGGTGACCTTGACATTGCCGGGGGAGGACAAACCGGTGACAAACGAGGTCAGCGTAGAGCAGGCTCTTCCAGACAAAGCTGTGGATGACAATGAGAGAGATTCAGACTTGAGCAACGGCACAGCTGCAGAAAACAGCAAAGTGGACCTGAACCTATCCATCTCCAGCTTCTTATCTAAAACAAAGGAGCCTAGTGCTGTCTCCATACAGGTACATCTCAGCAGGTTTTGTAGGTTAATATAGTAATATCACTATATAACTTTGGACCAACTGCATTTTAGCAAGGAGGCATTAGAGTATCACAAGGTTTATAAATCTACCATTTGCGGAATCTAGGAAACTAAACGACAAAAGAAAACACTCAAGAAGACGCGTAAGTTCGTGGTGGACGGAGTTGAAGTCAGCGTAACCACGTCAAAGATCGTCACCGACAACGACACCAAGAACGAAGAGATGCGGTTCCTAAGGTACGGTATACTTTCGGAATTTATTTCCCCCCTTAATTTCTGTTTCCCTTTATTCCTGAACACATTTTCCTTCATTTTAGTGTTCTCTTTTTTGTGAACTTGATTTTTTTTCCCCCTTAATTTATTTCCCTTCATGTTTGTGTTCCTCTTTTTATTTTTGTGTTCATAAAAATGTTTTTTTCACTTTTTAATAAATGTTTTCTCTTAATTTTTGTGTTTGTATCATTTTAGTAGTTGTTTTATTAATTTATATTTTTTTACATATTTTACTTGACTTTTTGTGTTCCCATTATTTTCCTTGTCCACCTTACTGACACCCACCTCCATGACCATCACTACCTGTCATCACAACTCCCTGTTCTGCTCATCCTTCCCAGACGCCAAGAGTTGAGGGAACTGCGTTTCCTGCAGAAGGAGGAGCAGAGAGCCCAGCAGCAGCTCAGCAACAAGCTGCAGCAGCAGAAAGAGCAGATCTACCGCCGCTTTGAACAGGAGACCACGGTGAGTCCTTGTTCTAATGTACCTACAGTAAGGCTGCTTTACACTGACCACCGTGTCCACCGTCTTGTGCATTAACCCTCTAAACCCCAAATCCACGGCCCTGTGGATTTTGCATAGGTTAACATTCCGTATTATATCTCCAGAACGGTAAATGCGAGAAGATCTTAGTGAGCACTTCATCTTTGCTGTGATAATCAAGATGCTGTTAGACAGCATCGTTATTGCACAGCTGTGATAGGGTTGGGTATTGTTTTTTTGTTTTTTTACGATTCCGGTGCCAAATCGATTCTTTTAAAATGGTACCGGTTCATAAACGGTGCCTGAACTGGTACTTAGTAATTTGTTCTTTGCTGTTCATTAATATTCAAATGATTATGATTCACAGTAATTTGTTGACTGTTCCTTATACCGCCAGCGCTCATCACTTATTATAGTAATTTGTCCCTTAGCCACCAGCTGGCATTTGTCATGTTTACACTTTAACAAGGCAACGTCCATTTAAAAGGACTTATTGATAATAAAAAGGCATGTAACTTTGTCTTTTGAGATGAATTTAGCCGTCAGATGAACAATAATTGGTCTATGAAAACCGATGTGCTATGCGCGTTTTTATTGTAGAAGATACTTACGCTCAATTAGTGAATGTCGAGTAACTTGACATCTTCATCTGGCACTAAATAGAATGGACAACCCCACAGACGTGTGTCATCTGTAGGTAGCTTACCGTGCAATCTTATACAGTAGCTACAGTTTAATAAAGGTGCAAATTAATGTTTTTTGCGGCACAAACATGCTGGCGCACCGGCATACAGGCAGATATATTTGTCCTCATATGATCGGTAATGTAACCCACTATAATTAGACAGACAGACCTTTTGCTTTAGTAGTAATGCTCACTCAAAGCTTGTCACATCTGTGGCATTGTGTTGCGTGGTTACATGTCTGCCCTCCAGAATAAGAAGCGCCAGTACGACCAGGAGTTGGAGAATCTTGAGCGGCAGCAGAAACAGACCATTGAGCGGCTGGAGCAGGAGCACACCAACCGGCTCAGGGATGAAGCCAAGCGCATCAAGGCCGACCAGGACAAGGAGCTGTGCAAGTTCCAGAACACACATAAGAACCGCAAGAAGGAGGTGAGCCTTCCTCCTCTTCACAAGAAGCCACGCGTTTATTTATATAGCGCTTTTGTGTAACCTTCCGAACAGTCAAACCGCCTTAAGGCATTGCCTCACATTCACATTCATACACCGATGGCCAAGGGCGTCAGAAATAAGGGGGGACGCATCCCCCGCAATAATACCTACCGTACAGACTGATACATATTTATTTAGTATCATGCAACTACAAACAAAGTATAACGTTAAATTATGGTGGTAATAGTTTGTTACTATTGTCTATCAACATTGATGAATAATCATCATCATCATCATCATCATCCAGCACTAAGGAACATTGTTCCTTTTCACATGACCAAAAGAGCTGTAGCATGAAACTATTGTGTGAAATTGGTTGGCTTGTGAGTCCCTACTAATCATTAGCTGGTTCCCTCTCATGGTGCCGAGAGAAATACAGACACAATGCCCCCTTTTGGACTGTGATTGGCTGTTCAGCCACCACATTTTGAAAGGGAAAGACATCTATATAGTTTGCGTGTTAACATAATAGATATATGTCTGCACATTGATGTATAGACTTGCATTTTTGTTTACTACTCCAGGCAACGCTGGTATACGGCCTAGTTTGTAGAGTGATATTACTAGATCAAACCACAGCAATGCAGTTACGCTCCCATCTGTCTAACTTTCACAAATAAGACTGGAAGAAAAAACCCAACATCCAAATTCAGCAGCAGGCAAGTGATCAAGAACAATCTTACAAATGGAGCTTAATAGCTGTTGTCCGACTGACTCCATTTGTGTTATTAGAAAATTCCAATCACCAGCGAAAGCTGCGCACTGCTCAAATTTGATCATCAACATCCGATATTTATAAGTAACATAAACATTCATTAACCCTCGCGCTGTCCTATGGGTCAAAATGACCCGGTGCACTTGCCAGTAGAGGGCAGCAACCACAACACGGACATATGACATTCCGCTGTTTGCTCTGTCTGCTGCTAGTCTGCTGAAATGCCTTAGGACAGTGCGAGGGTTAAAAGGGATAGATTATAACCGACCAGCTCAAAAGTATTAAATACAATCGGGGTAACATTTTTAGTTTGCGCTGCTAAACGATGGGTTGTCCCTGGCCTGCGCCACGCAAAATGCTGGCTGCTCGCGTTGCAACTAGCTTGCACTGCACTGTGTAACGGTGGCCAGCAGGTATCTGTGCGGTGTTAATCCTCACTCTCCGACACCTCATAGGATGCTCTGGTGACGCAGGCCAGGGCCAATGGGATTTTGGCCTGCCTTGTAGGAGCGTCCACTCTCTGCGTGGGAGATCGGGGTTTGGTTCCCCAAGGGGGACGGACGATCTTCGTCTGCACAGTGTGGGTGAACATTTGTGATTTATTTAACCACTTTTATTGTATAAAAAAGTCTAAATTGTCACAATGCTGTGCACATCAAAACACTCCAATCTCTATCACAATGTTTGCACTTTTTGATGTAGCCTACACTTTTCATATGTTTGTACATAGTAGGTAGGCTATTTCCAGATAACCCGTAAAATCTCCCTTTTTCATAGCCAAATATTGGCAGCCAGCAGGTATGCTCACATTTGAACATTTACAAGTGTGACGCATATATGGTGCGGAGTACTACAACCACGTCCACGACAGGCGTAAACTGAAACTAAACTTCACGTCAATGACTCGAAACACGGCAGCTCTGACAGTGTCACTTCGGAGCAGCACAAAAAACAATGTATTAAACAGGGTAGGCTTTTTACCACCTACTCATCTCATTATATATATTTTGCGCCTTGTATGTCTAAATTTGTTCAGATGCTTCCTCCTCCCTTCTAACGTCCAAGCAAAGGATTATCGCTGCACCGGGGAGCCCCCCTCCCTCCTATGGTAACTGTCGCTAAGGAAGCTTTTTTGCTTCCGCCTGCAAAACAGTCAGTGAGAGAGATTCCTAATAAACATTTCTGGAATAATGGTTCTGAAATATCACAGAAGAAGACATAAATGCATACAATATGACTTTGACTGAGAGTTACGCTATAGGCCGGAGGAATAGGCCTAATATCGAGGGAAACGCACCGGTTCGCACAGTGCGTGTGCATCACAAATGAATGAACATAGGCTACTACCATACAGGATACTGGCCGGTACCGTAGGCTACAATGGCCTTGCACAGCAGGCAGGGTAAGTAAATTATTGACTGTTAATATATTCTTTTTTAAGCTAATGTTTAGTTAAGACTTCCGATGGCTTTCATTGTTTAATATTGTAGTGTCCCAAGGTGAGTTGTATTGATGACCCCCAATGCAATGCAGTTGACATGGTTTTATGTTTTGCCTGTTGTGATTTCTGTAGGTAGGTGGTTTTGATATTTGTATCTAAGGCAAGTTGCATTGTTGTTGTTGTTGCATTTGTTTCTGTATTTTATAATTAGATATTGTTATATTTATGTTATATTTTTGGCACCATTTCTGTAGACAGTGAACCGATTGTGGCGCTGTGATTGTGGATTTTGGCGGGACTCGTAATGAGTTGTGTAAAAATAAAAGTCTCGTTAATTGTAAACCGTGTTCCCTGCTGATTGACCAGCATTTATTAAAATAGGTTTTAACTAATTGCAAGCTGAAAGTTAATGAAAGTTGCATAACTAAATATTTTGCTGTTAAAACTCAGAGCATCAGGATATTGCATTCGTTTTTGGCTTTGATAAGCAGAAAATACGCCGACACTCCCTGAAACGTTGCTGTCGAGTTTGGACACCATGCATGCCGTCCACACCTAGACTAAAGTGATTAGACCTCACCGTAGCAGTTCTAGGGACAGGTTTAGCGAATGGGTCAATTTAGTCCCCCCCAATGTCAAACTCCGACGCATCTGCCGATGGCAATGTCAGACATGCAATGCAGCACTTGACCACCGGGAGCAGTTAGGGTTAAGTGTCTTGTTCAAGGACACCTCAACACTTGGTGAGGAGTTAGAGACTGTTAGTGTTTTTTCACCCTTGTATTTTTAGGAGCACCATTAAAACTTTTGCAGGTCAAACACCACTGGAGCCTCTGAAGCGCCTAGTTGACGCAAGCCCCGCCCCTTTTTGCCCGTCCTCCAATAAGTCAAGCTTTTTTTTTTTTTTTTTCGCGAAACTTAACTGTCTCTTTTCCTGTAATAGCTTAGTCTAATTAGCCTACTATGCTGTTTTGTCCAACATAGTTAGAGTAACTAGGTTGGAAAGGTGAAGGGGGTGGGTGCTTGCGATCGCTCCATTTTAGCATCGGCTTAAAAAAGCTTTGGACACGGTGTTCTTTCAGTTCAAAGATAGCCTTTACACCCTGCCACTCTAAATCCTTGTCCAGCTCCCGAAAACCATGTGCAGAACACATGTAGGGGGTTGAGACGCAACGTCTCTATTTATAGTTGTTTTGATGCACAAACGCACACAATGACACACACACCCAGATCATGTCTGTGATCTGAGGCTTATACGTAACTATCTTTTAGCATCAGTAACCTGTCACTTACATCAATCTCTTCCAGTAGCCACTCTGCTGCAATGTATCCGTCTATTGCGGTCGGCGCGTCTCATTTTATTTTCTCCCCATTGTCCATGGTTGCCACGACAATGGCTCCAAGCAGGAAATTGGACTGTCACCCAGGCAGGTGATAAACGCTATCATGAAGTGTGGTAAAGAGGATATTATCCGCGGCGTGCCCCACCAAAGAAGGTAACCACAAGGATTTGCCTCTGTTTGCAGTGCAATGTTCACATTTTCCTTTTGACCTTCCACCGAACTGTTATGAATTTTGCCAAAAGGAAAAACCTAGACACCGTAGCTTTGGCCTTTGTCGGTTTGTGTCTGTGCAGGACTGAACTGATCTCATGAGCACAGCAGCAGCCACACTATAGCTCTCTGTGGTTGCATGCTGACACAGTGGCTGTCTTTCCTCTCTCGTCAATATACAGAGTATACAGCTCGGATCTGTAGCTCCAGCTGGTACGACTGTGTAGCTGCCCAGGTAACCACCACCCTGTGATCCACAGGAGGGCGTGGTCCACGTTATGATTCAGTCCTTTCAGATATCTTCCTGCACCGTTTGCAACACACACACAGGGGTGGGGTGGGGTGTGTGTGTGTGTGTGTGTGTGTGTGTTTAGGGGCTGGCCTCTTCCACCTTGTCTCGTGGTGGTGTTACCTGTCAGCATGCCCCAGGATGTCAGGGTACTGTAGGAAAGTAGGCTAGCTTAATGGGGACAACCTGGTGTAGCATTGCTAAGTGGCAGAAACTCATTATCCTACTCATTATCCGTACTTGTGTGTGTGTATGCGTTATGCTACAGTCAACAAATACTGTAACTTTGGTGCTTGGGGTTTTTGTCATGCAGCGGTGGGGTTCTCGGGGAGTGAAGGATTAGCGATACAGTATATTTGAATGCTTTTGTTATGTGTTGTTATTTGTTACAGTATCTGCAGTTTCCTCACTTGTATATAGGTTGGAAATGGTAAGTTTTATGTTTTATGTGTGTTCATCTAAAGTTGGTACTTTTAAACACGTCTGCACTATGTTGTGTCCTTTTTTATCATACCTGAGTATAAACCCCTGGGTTTTATACCTTATCTATAACGTATGCACTGTTCTCAACACACTCTGCTGAAGCAGCAAAACCTTTCCTTGGGGATCCAAAAATAGCAATCGAGCAACTTGGTTTTTTTTCCCCGTTTTCTGATTTTCATTGCTTTGCTGCTATTTCCAGGAGCAGGAGTTTCTCCAGAAGCAACAGCAGGACCTGGACAGTGACCTGAAGAAGATCATTCAACAGCACAAACACGAGCTGGCCACCGTCGAGAGAGAATGCCTTAACCACAAACAGCAGCTCCTTCGAGGTGCAGTGTACCCGTATCTATAACAACCATGTCACGCACACACATACATACAGATGCAACGTAATGGTAGGACGTTTTTTTAATTAACATTTAGTTATTATAATTCATAATAAAGCAGATTTTTGGAGGGGTTACACATCCATAACACTGTATATGTACAGTATACCCTAAAGCAACAGATTTTATTGTGCTGTTGGCAAAATAGATGAGACTCCTCCTGCCTTCGATATAGTAATACATCATCAATGTGCAGAATGGAATCCAGACACAACAAAGGCCCCACTGTGTGTGACTGCTGTAGAGTGGTTTGCTATGTGCAGATAATCAGCACATTCCATGTTCCTCTGTCAGATCTGTAAATAATTGACTTGGACCAAGCAATAGAGACTATCATGTATAATCAAAGCAGAGCAGCTGATTGGTGTGGTTCATTTGGCTCCTTTCAGAAGAAGAATTATGGTGCTGTAAATGCAACAAACACACAGTTTCTATCGTGGGAAATGACCATGAAATGTTTTCGTGTGACTTCATAGGCCTCTGGTGCGGGTAATGCAAACAATATTTGATCCAGTTTGATCTCTTTATTGGGGTACCATCGTACCATCATGGGGTATCATCGTGTCTACTGTACGGCACACGCTGCTTTTGAATGCAGCGCTGGGCCTTTTCACAGCACAGCAAAGGAACGCAGCCATCTCAACTAGCTCCTAACTAACAGCCAGTCGGTAGCATTTCGCCAGGGCCCTCATCCCCCGTCTTAATACACAATCACAATTGGATCACTGTCATTGTAGCCTAATATGCCAAACTCTGCACAACCATTATTGAGCCATGTGTAATTGTGGCTGTGACTCTAGCAAAGCAGATCTACGAGCCCTAGGCTGAACTACACATGGTTTTGTATTGAAAATAGGCACTCTCGGCACTAAAAATGCACTAAATGTGTATTGTGAAGTTACTGTAGTATTCCGATTGCTGGGTTTCAACCCAATTCATACATCCTTTGCCTCTATGAATCTCTCCTATTGTTCTTTGTGGCACACAAAAAAGAAACATTCCTGTATTCAGTTTCTACATTTCCTGGCCCTGACAGAAACTTGGATCACTCCAACCAACACGGCCACTCCAGCGGCCATTTCGGCTGCTTACTCCTTCTCCCACACACCCAGACCATCTGGTTGGGGAGGTGGAACAGGACTTCTCATCTCTCCAAAATGGACCTACTGTGCTCTCCCGCTCTCTCAACTGTCCATATCCTCCTTTGAGTTCCACGCTGTCTCCGTCACCCGTCCTGCTAAACTCTATTGTTGTCATCTACCGTCCCCCAGGCCAGCTCAAGAACTTCCTGGATGAAATGGATGTCCTCCTGAGCTCCCTCCCTGAAGATGGCACGCCACTCACACTACTGGGTGACTTCAACATCCCTCCAGAGAAACTGCACTCACTGGAGTTTCTCAGCTTCTTTTCCTCATTCAACCTCACACTTTCACCTTCCCCTCCAACACACAGGGCAGGAAACCTTCTAGACCTGGTTTTCACCAGGTCCTGCTTGGTTAACACACTTTCAGTCACCCCTCTTCCAGTGTCTGACCATCACTTCATCTTATTCTCCCTCTCCCTGAGTCCTCTCTCTGCCCACACCCCTCCCACTCGCGTAATCTCCCGTCGCAACCTAAAAACCCTCTGCCCCTCCTCTCTTTCTTCTGTCGTACTCTCTCTACTACCTTCAACCGAAGAATACTCTTTCATGTTCACAGACGCCGCAGCCTCCACTCTAGCATCTGCTTTGACCTCCTTTCTTGACACCCTTTGCCCACTCACTACTCGACCAGTGCAATCATCTCCACCTACCCCGTGGCTCTCTGAACCTCTAAAAGCCTGGAGGGCATAGCTACGAGCAGCCGGGAGAAAATGGAAAAAATCTGAACGGCATGAAGATCTCTCTTCCTACCACCACCTTCTCTCCAAATTCACCTCCTCTGT
>JAODLL010043391.1:0-20548 GCA_026546735.1 Forbesichthys agassizii | reverse complement strand
TTTTTTTTCTCTTTGGGTGTGTTTATTTTTTATAGAGAGAGAGAGAGAGAGAGAGAGAGAGAGAGAGAGAGAGAGAGAGAGAGAGAGAGATTGAACATACAAAGAAAAACACCCACCAATGCATGCAGGGCACGGTTAGCAGGGGGTGTATTTATGCCAGGAGTGAGTGTGTGAGTGTTTGGACATGGCTGTGAGAGTGTGTGTGAGAGGGGGCAGCTGGACAGAAAGTTTATGTGTTAGGCAACTGGGTGTCACATCCAGTTCAGACGTTTTTCGAGGAATAACAGAGAGGCTTAACGAGTGGGAGAACATCTAATAGACCATGTCTGTGGGAATTGCAGATCAAAGTGTGTGCGTGCGTGTGTGCGTGCGTGTGTGCGTGCGTGCGTGCGTTGACATGTGTCACATTTATAACTTATGGTATAGATGAAGACAACGTGATCGTCTATATGCGTGGGACTAGTGTGTGTAATCACGTGAGCAATACAAGGCCTGGCATTACAAGTGCTCCTGATAAAGTTTGCGTGTGTGTGGGAGAACATTGGACAGTTTCCAGTTCTTATGAAAAACACAAGCAGCTTGAGGGAGTGGGATGGGGGGGGAAGGGGTATCCTACCATTACACTAGGTTGAATGCGCTTTTCTCTAAAGCAGGGCAGAGTAGCAAACTCAGTGGCAGCCCGGGGGCCCCGGTATTCTTTTGTTTTACTCACCCCCGCCATGTTTTACATTTGCCATTCCATCTGGCTCGCATGACACTTTTTTAATATACGCTTTTGTTTTTAGCCTAGCCCACTCACTGAATGCCTGTTGTGAGGCCGCAGCAGTTGGTTTAGCCTAATGTTATTGTAGTATTTGTAGTAAAGCACGCACATACAAACACAATCACTCTGATTTGTGACCTAGCGCTGACCTGTAAACAAACCATGAGTTGATGGGGCAGTTGTACTGTACCGTGCAAAACACCCACAGCTATAAGTCGCTGCTCGCAGATGTCTATGGCTAAACATTTCTCTTTCAAAAGCAAAGAGAAATGTTGATCGGGAACACCGGCAGGTTCAAGAGAGGCTCTCTTACAAAGAAAGCTGGAGGAAGAGAATGCACATCCCCGCCATTGCATTGCATCTGCACTGCACTATTCACCAGCAGGCACTCCGCAGCAAGTGTTTAGCATTTCACAGTGTAATGTCCGTTGTGGCTAAATGCAGTAATTACATCAGTTCAAGAGGTTCATGACATAGTCTGTTTCGTGCATTTCTGTGGGAACTCGACACACCATATGGTGATGTGCTGTTATGTTGCACAGAAGAACAGGGGAAGTGGCCCGAAGAGGTTCTTTGAATGGAGGGAAGCGATCAGAGAATTCAGCAGGGAGGGCAGACAACATGTTCCTCGGCTTGACAATCTCAAATAGCTGAAGGATTTAGCATTCTGAGTGGATACCACACAGGATCTAAACACCCTTAATCTAAAACTGCAGGGGCAAGACCAACTTGTCACTGTGTGAGAGCGTTCTCTGTAAAACTCAGATTAAGCTCACAGCTTGGAGAAAAGTGTTTCCCCAACATGCAAGTCTTTAATTGATGATGATTACGTAGTCAGTGCTGGTGAGTATGTGACCGCCACTGCAAATCTGCAGCGGGACTTTTAGCATCGACTTTCTAGTTTCAAGACAACTACTGTATATGTACAGTACTGTAGGCCACCCCGCCTTTGATCTGTGACAGTGATCCAAGGCAAACACACTTCCAATGGAGCTCATAGACTCACACTGTAACACTGAGCTCAAGTCAATGTACAGAGTAGGCACAAGGAAAGCAAGAGATTTCTCAGAGAGCTTCCCATTTCATTCTGTCCAAAATGTTCAGGCAGGCTGTGTATTTTTGGTATGAAAAACATACATACTGTAGTCCAGCCTGACCAATAAACATCTCCAACTGCGACACACCTGTGTCAGAACATACATACTATACCAGGTATTAAATATGTAGGTAGGGCTACATTTAATCATAAAAAAGTATATGATGAACTGAATTGATTAAATGGATTTAAAATAAAATATTAACATGTAATGGTTGTATAATCAATGTTTATTATACCCATGATGCGCCGATCCCACTTAAAAAAATGTGAATTCGAGACTAGGGATGGCACGATTCAATGTTTTCAGTCCCGATACCTATATAGATACCTGCACTTTGGGTATTAGCCGATACCGAGTACAGATACGATACCAGTTTTAAATTCCTCACTGTGACTGACAAAGAGACCGGGAATCATATTTTGTATAAAGAAAGGAAACATTACAATGTTGTCATTGATGTGTGCATTCGTTGAGTTGTTTGGTTCAAGTTAAGTTGCCAGCCGATCTCTATTTTAGGACTTTAGCATGGCCTGGGTAGGTTAGACATGGCTGATGCTTGACAGTAGACCTACGCGTGTAAATTCACTTAATCGGATCAGCCTCATAGATCGGTTAACGGTTAACTGTCCAATTGTCACAGATACCAAATCCGGCTATTTAAGTCAGTATCGAGCCGATTTCCATTCTCAGTATCGTATCGGTGCCATCCCTATTTCAGACCCCCGATTTAAAGCAATAGCGACAGTAAAGGGGGCGCTAGTTCACTGCACTGTATCTGCGCAGCCTCTACAGCACTACTGCAAGTGTTTGTAAACCTGTGATAGCGTAACACACTCACACAAACTAACAGAGCCAAGAGAACACCATTTAAAAGACGAGCTTATCCAAACCACTCTTCTACATTGATGGGTGCAACAAGCGGAGGGGTCCGCAAGCTAAGTATGAGCCAACCGTGTTCAGGCGCCGTGGGTGCCGGTCTGCGCTACGTACTCGTGGTGACCCCAGCCCAGCTCGGGCAGGTAGGGCAGCTTCTTGATCCTGATGATGGAGTCGTACAGCGAGGGCTGCAGCGCCTGCGCCACAGCGTTGGCCAGGATCACCGCTATCATCACCGGCAGGATGTGGGAGATCTGGCCCGTCAGCTCGAACACGATGACGGCCGTGGACACCGTGTGCGTGACGGCTCCGGCCAACGCAGCCGCTCCTGGGGAGCAGAGATAGGGGAAAGACACCGGTGGGACACGGCAGGTACGTTGTTTGTTTAATGTTCAGGCGGATGTATAACGTCGGTCTGAGTGGATTTACTTTACTGAGGAAACGATTAGCAGCGCATCCAGCTCTCAGTGTACTGGCACAACTGCAAGTGCAGTACGATTCATCCCACACATTATAATCCATGTCACATTTTGCCTGTGAGCCAAAATCCACTTATTTACCTAGTGGGGCATATAATAGGAGCACACCCCCACGTCCTGTTTTTCAATAAATCATAGAGGAGAGAGAGCAATAGGAAGAGGTCAATTGAACTGGAGGATAGCGGGGGTGAGGTATGCGTTCAGAATGGATGGGAGAAATCAACAGGACTGGACGAACACAGAGAATGAAGCCAGAAATAAAATGCACAAAAAGTAGACAGATAGGGAAGATTTGAAAGGGTCTCAATAGACGGCTTAATGATGTTCTTGGTGGCAACATAACACTGCCTGTCACAGCTAAATGGTCATGCTCGCTGCTTAACCTGAACAGTTAGACTTCTTCGCCTGCTCTGCCGGAAGATGAAAGATGTTCACTGGGTGGAGTCATTTAAAGTTTCCAAACAACAACAAAGCTTAAAAAACTGCCAATGAAAAAGTACGTATTCTAACTCAGCATAATACACATCGGTTTGCATTTACCTCCCAACAATGCAATGCTCCTGCATTTTATGGAATAAACGGGTCATCAAATAACAGGGAAAGAGTGTTCTTGACAATCGTGAGAAAACAAATGTGTGTGTCATTTAGTGAATTCCTGCCCACCACTTAATGCTATACAGAATCCCACAAGCCACTGAAGCACTACGGCAAGTCGTAAGCTTCATTTCATTACATTTCATGTAATGGGTAGAAGTAGCACTTATGGCTCACCCACAACAGCATAGCCGCCTGGCACTATATGGTATATGGTGCCATCTGCGTGGATGCCATCCGGAAACCAAACTGCCATGCACTCTCCAACCAGGCGACCAAATGCCGCTCCTGCAAATCGCAAATTACACACAAAAACTTTTTCACACAGGCTCGGCCTATTTCTAACATTTTACAGATTCGTATTTAGCCGTTGTAGCGTCATACCGAGGACAAAGACAGGCATGAAGGCTCCACAGGGCACTGGGAGGGTGGTGGCCAAGGCAGACATCCAGAACTATTAGAAAGAAAAGGAACGAAATAAGAAAACAAAGAAAGACCAGTGTGACCTTTCAATTAGGGTTCAGAGGGCCGCTGACGAACGCTTTGGCTGGCTAACTGTGCAGAGGGAGGGGGGCCGTCTCAGACAGAGCTCCCTGCCCAGGTTAGATTGAGCAGTCACTTTTACTCTTCATTTGCCAGAGACCCTGAAGCCAACCCTGCTTGAGCCTGAGCAGGCTGCGACGACTGGAACAGTGCTGGGCAAGAACGAAGCAGACGGCTTGTTTCTCTAAGCGCAAATAAACAACAAGAAAAATGTCACCCTTGACGTATGTGAAAATTATTTCATGTGCGCGCCCAAGTGCGTAGGGGGTTGCTGACCTCATATTATGCGAGAATGTTTTAAGGACGTCTGGAGAAATTAAAATGTAACAACAATATGACCAGAACTAATCAGGCTCAATTGATACTATAATGATGTGTTAATGAACAGAAATTAAAAGAAGCCCCGCTTTAATTGTGCCAGCATTACGTACTGCAGCAGCGCGCACACGCCTGCAAGCCATTTAAGTAAAAAGGGCCGGCGTGAGAATAGCACAGTCATTACACAAACCGCATCAGTGTAATCTAGAGGTTTCAAATAGACTTTTTAATTACACTCATCCTTCCATCTCTCCATCCTCTCTTTTCTCTCTCTGTGCTCTCTCTGCCTATAGTTAGCAGTAATTAAGGCCAGCTGTCAGTGCAAAGTAATGGATCTCCTCCTGTAACCCCGCACTGCAGTCGCTTTCACACAACACACACACACACACACACACACACACACACACACACACGTGTATCTTTCCCTGTCTGGCACACCTGTACACACTGTGGCATGAAGTGATTGAAGTAGAGCCTATGAAGGCACATTATTCCAGTGGTACACTGGAATAACACACACACACACACACACACACACACTAGAAGGAAAACCTAAAAAGTCTGTCCAGGTGACGTCAGATAGCCGTGCTCCTCTTTGGACAGACCTAACAGTCTTGTTCTGCCAACCACCTCCTCCAGATTCCCTCTCTGCGCCTCGGCTGTAAAATCGTTGAGACAGGTTTATAGGATTGGGAAGCTCATAACATAGGCTTGCTTTTATTACACAGAGGCCATGAGCTTGGGTCTGTGTCAACGTGCGTCTGTGTGCGGACTCCTACAATGCGTGTATCTAGTCACTTTATGTACTGTAACATGTGGAACAGGGCCCTATTTTAACACTGCATTTAGGGCGTGTCCAAATTCACAGGGTCAAAACGGTTGGACTTGCTCTCTTACACTCTTATTCGTGGGTGAGATTTGGGCGGGACATACGATAAACCAAGAGTGTCACCTCCTATTCCCTTTAGAAAGCAGGCGCGCTTGCACCATGCGCATTGCTATTTTACCGTGGGTTTGTGAAGCAGACAATCTAGGCAACAGCGAGATTCCATCAAGATCCATATAATCACCCCGCCACCAGTCTTGATGCAACGCACGTTGACTTTACACCAGGCTTTTGCTGGTCAATCACTTTCGTGATTAGAGTAGACCACACCTCATGTTTAGGTTACCAACACACCCACAGGTGCTCAAAGGGACACAAGTTGCTATTTACACAACCTGGGTGCTGGATGGTAAAATGACAACTGTGTCGGTCTGAGACTAGCAAACACACCTGCATTTAAGATAAGGCCCTTATTGTCTCTGAATGTTACCAAAAAAAAGAAGAAATAGGGCCCAGTCAGAATAATTTATAATCAAAGTGCATCATAATCATCAGCACATAACCTCGGATACTGTATGCCTCATTTGTTTTCATTGTAGTATTAAGTAGTGGTGTTACTGACTGCAGTTGATACCACCCGCCCATCCAAGGTTTCGACACGCATTTTATCTGTGGATTAACTAAGTTCAATCATAATGTGAAATACAGTCTTTAGTGTCGAGGTTACTTTTGAAAGTAATAATCTAAATCTCGAGTTGCATTAAAAAGATGGAAACATTTCGAAGCGCTGAATGCAAATGGATGAAATGAAAGTGATGCAAATGGGCTGCAAAATGAAAGATGCTCACCTTGCAAAAAGCAAATAATAAAACATAATAGCATTGCACACAGTGGACTTGGAGCTGAAACATAAGAGTTTTATGGACCATTTCTCCGCCGTGCTTTGCACAGTGCCCACGGTGGACGTACTAATGCAGAGCATTCTTGAGATTCGCTAACCGCTCTGTGTGCCACAGCCTTTATGTATACTGAATATGAGCATGGCTGTGATTATCTTTAGCAATCAGCCGCAACAGCACGACTTTGGCTGTGATATCGCTTTTATACAACAGTTCAAGTGCAATTTATTAGTCGACCTAATAACCAACAACAGATTAAGATTTGTTTGTTTATTTCATAATTTATGTGGCTCAGCCAACAATTGACTGGACAGGGACTCAGCTGTTGCCAAGCAACACAAACATGTTTCTTCACACCAGTGGCCCTTTTCCATTACACATGCTGGCTTGGCTAAGCACGTCACGTTCAACAGGGCTACCGATTATTTGAAGGTGTGTTTTTCGAACAGATGAAGCGCTTAGTCAATCACGTTTTCAAAGTAATGTCCTCTTTAACGCACTTTATAGTCAAATTTGTCATCATGGATTTCCAGGCGGCTGTTACGATTTTAATTAGCCATTGCAAGAACGTCCGCAGACCACTAGCTATAAAGGCCATGCCCAACTAAATAGTCTATGATGAAAACACGCAGGCTCGTTTTTTCCAGAATTGGATTACATTTAATAGGCCTTTTTTCCAATAGAGATAATCTATACATTTTTCACAGACAGACAGACACAGACACAAATGGTAGACTAGATAATAGAAACACTGAAAATAAATATTTTTGGAGGCTGGCCTGGCCCACTTTGGTCACAGTACAGAGCAGGTCCATCTCAGATGCGACTCGGTGCAACTCGCCGGGCTAAACTGGTAATGGAAACGCAGATCAGCGCAGCACAGTTAGACTCGGCACGACTAAATGTGTCAGTGGAAACACCTAGCTTACTACTGTGTGTATGTCCTCACATTTGTCCTCACTTTTTTGTGAAAATCATTCACAATTTAAATCAACTGTTATTCACCCGTCCATCTTCACCCGCTTATCTGGAGTCGGGTCGCGTGGGCAGCAGCTCCAGCAAGGGACTCTTTCCCAGGCCACATTATCAACTGTCAGCAGGTTTCTAAAATGCATGTAAATCCTAAAATAGAGATTGGCTGTCATTTACTTTACAATTTAACTTAAAACTAAACATAAAACTGGAATCGGCTTGGTACTTGGTATCACACGATACCCAAAGTTCCGGTATCTGTATCAGTATCTGGACTGGAAAAACTGCATCACCACAACATGCTTCACAACTTTTTAAGAAAAACTACTGTAAAACTCAGGCATTTTAGGAATCAACAATCACAATAAAGTCCTGCGAAATACTGGAGGGACTGATATTATGTACAATGTGTCTGAAGACATCATTTTTGCCCCATGGCTGTCTTTAGCATGTGTCAATGAAACAAAAAACAGTGTTTGTTCCATTGTTGCATGTAGGTCTTTTTTTTTTTAGGTCTATGGCTTTTGCCTATACTACAGGCAAAAGAATGCCAGCAGTTAAAACATTACTACCGCTTCAGTGTGGAGACAACATCAGTAACCATGGCAACCAGGCTACCTGCTTCCCACCAGGTGACAAGTGACTCTTTGGCTCTGTCCTGGCTGCCTCTGGAGTTGCCTAGGTGATGATCTGAAAGCCTATCTCGCTGAAAAGTAAGCATGAGATTATCTGTACTGCTCCATAGGCACGCTTGGATCTTAAGTTGCCGGTATGAGTTTTGTTTATGTCGTCTCGTGCCCGTCCGTGTCCCCCCCCTATTGCTAAATATGCTATTTATAACATATATCTATAACAGCACAAACTAACGCTTGTAGAACTGTACAAGCAGTCTTATTTATTTTATTATAATAAGCATTAATAAAGCATAACAGATATGCTACAAGTTTAGCTACACAAATATTCTCCTGTACAGTCAGTACCGTTATAGCTTGTAGTGCAGACTGTATATAACTCCATTGTATATAGATAGCTCGTGCCGACACGCCCCCCATCCCCCTTCAAACTTCAAACAAAGTTTCGTCTATTCGCTAGTGATTACTACGGAAGCTCTGAAGCTTAAAAAACGACATTCCAGCTCTACAGTTTATACATTACTTTGATGTATTCTGCTACTAGCCTATATTAAAATACTGTCAAATAATATTATGGCTGTTATTCTTCTACCACCTCTGGGAATAGCGGGGGTCACGAGTCTCTGGCACTGTTATTTTTGAGGGTTATGAGCGGAAAAGTTTGAGAACCCGTGAGGCATAGAGGACTGTACTATGTTGCCGTGATACACTAACACGCACGCACACAGACCGATCTACTTTATAAAAAAACACTGCTTTCACAATTTGTGTGTGGTTTTGGAACATTGGGAAACTACCTGGGGCTCCAAAAGAGAGGTAGAGAGACAGGCAGAGCATAATACAACACACACACACAAAACACTGACTTAAACAATGATGCAGTATATTGTCGACTGACTATATTTCAGCATAATTTTCAGTATCACCTATTGTTATTTGAAATTGTAAGAAATTACAGTCTAAGAATCCCTCAATATATGTAGTTCAGAAACCATGAAAGTTAAACCATCTTACATGCATCAAACACTGAAAAAAATGCATCTCTCATTAGATCCCCATGCATGACAAGGCATTTACACATGAATAGATTGGATAGATTGGAGTATTATACAAGATAGGCTGAATGTTATACATTATATAATATAATTATCTTCAAAAGGAGTACAAAAGCTTTTCTTCATACTAAAGTAAAGCTGAAAGATTTTACCTAAAATCGAAAACAATTAATTGAACATTGTAACTCGATTACAATTATTTAACGATTTTTTTTGCGTTTAAGTTCTGCTCCATGATGCTTCCATTCAGCCGACTAGACGGGCGGAGTTACGTGAATACACCATAGAATTATAAATAAGGAATACACGCGTTAGTATAAACAGCAGCTTTTGTAAAAACTTACCATTTGTAAACGCATGATACTTAAGTGTTGCTATGGGCTAAAACATTAAATATATAAAGATTCATGGAGTCATAATTATTAGTTTAAAGAAAAATATATTGACAGGCAAAAGTTGACTTACCCTGCTGTATTATCCTGTAGTAGACAGCCTATGTTTATCAGTAAAGTATGCATTTGAAATCGTTAGCATTTTCTTTTCTCTACTCCACCTTGCTATAAAATAAATGAATGAAGTTGTCTGTCACACATTATGAGACTGTTCTGCACTGATAAATGCTTATGCGACACCACCTGAGCTTCCGCGTTGCGAGCCGTTGACGCAAAGTGTAGTTTCAATTTACACCTGTTGCGGTAGGGACTGCAGGGGCACCTCGGGGCACTTCCCAGGTGGTGCAATCATTTACAGGAACGACCCCCTAGTCTTAACCTTGTGAGACCATCCTGATCTCAGTTTAATTTTGCAGTGTGAATCAATCTGGAAAGCCGAGGAATCATTGCGAATGTGTTCGTGTAGCAATTGAACTTACCAATTAGCTTCATATTGCTATACAGGCGTGGTTTAGGTGTGCCGACAACGCAAACGACCATACAGGTCACCCAATAACCTTGGGTTAAATAAGTGCCTGCCCTTTTCAAACAGTTTCGATGGACAGCTTCCCAGATGAAGTTGTGACCATTGATTGTGACTAACAATCCATCTAGCATGTCAGGTTACCCATAACTACTCTTTTGGGCTTTCTGATTCCATTTGCACCTCTCATCACATTTTTTTTTGTTTACAGCTCAAAAAACTATATACTTTATAGCTATAGGTGGTTGATCAATTAATACAATGTCTCTTGTTGGCATCCACTTTAACGGATATGTATCAAGACTATGCAGCAGTTTTTCAAGTCCGCTCAGAAGTACCTACAGTACCCACAGTACCCGAGAGTGTAGGTACTTATTTTGCCCCAATGAAGAGCTCTGACCTACAGGGGTGGTTCCTGCAGTGGAAAACCACCTATAGACAAACACCAGGCCCCAGACACAGTGGATAGGTAAGTTGTAATGGTACTGTATTGATTCTATGGTGGACACTAAATAATTGCTGTGACATTTAAGAGCTTCCAGATAAGTGATCTAATACAAGAGGTTTAGACCATGGTGATAGAGAGTGCCTATGAAATAACTGACTATCTATTGCTCCAGTCATTCACCTTAATACTTTACCCTCGATTGCAAATGACATTTAGTGCCCTATTATAATGATCTACGAGCATGATGCAAGGTGCAAACGGCATTTATGACGTGTCAAAATCAACTTTTGCTATTTTAATGCTGTATGGTTCAAAGGGGATGTACTTACTCTCTTCATTATTCATGGTGTGTTTTGGCCGTAACATACGATAAACCAATCCGAGTGTCATCTCCCATTCCCTTTAAAAATCCAGGCATGCTTACCCATGCATCCATCATAAGCGGATGGCGAAAGCTCTGGACCACACAATCTAGGCAACCGCGAGATTCCACCAATATCCCAAAAAAAGGTTGATGTTGGCTACACACTAATAGTATTTCACATTGTACTCATTTCATTTGTATTTATTTGCATGTTTGTGCACTCCTGTGTGTCCCTGTATGTAACAAGCAGAGTGTAACGCTCATTGTGAACCCGCTATAGGCAATACTATCTTGATCATTTTCTGCGTCGTTGACTTCAGACCAGGGTTTTGCTGATCAATCGCTTTCAAGCGCTTCAAGATAGCACTGCGCCAACAATACGCTTGACCAAACCTCATGTTTTGACAGACACAACCACGGGTACTCAAATGGGTGCACATGCATATACTATAATAAACAATTTTGGCGCTAAACGGGAAAGTGACAACTGTGTCGGACTGAAAGCGAGCGTTACCGCTTTGACCGGGTGTAAAATAGGGCCCAACATGTCTGTTAAACCTTGAAGTTAATTTCTGTGTCTACACTTACTGTAACGTAAGTTCACACGACATGAGTAACAAGAGTATAGGTAGTAGGGGTGTAACGATTCCTAAAATCCACGGTTCGGTTCAAATCGCGGTTTTATTTTATTTTTTTCCTTTGTGTTGTATAATCTGGGAAATGTTTCTGGTTTTGATTAAATTCTGTAGAATGGTCTTCTTTGTTCTATACTTTCTGCCACTAGATGGCACACTAGTACCAGTTTCTCAGCCAAACAAGAACATTCTTTTTGCCGCCCACACATGTGCGGTATGCTGTAGCGCCAGCACAAGGTAAGCAAAAAAAAGATGAGATTGGATTACGTTACAACACCCTGCTCAGTACAACATACACTAAATCTTTAACATAGAAAATAGTAATTGTTTGCTGCTTGTTTGCTTTTCATGTTTAAAATAGACACCTTTTTAAAAAACAACAATTTGGAATACTAAGAACACAGTAGCTTCATTGCTACAAGTTACAAAATGCAAGCAGATGAACGAACAGTTAGGAACTACATGATGGCAAAACAGACAGTGCCCAGAGACTGAATTAAAAATCACCTGGAATGTTTCCAGTTTTCATACCTTGGCGGACATCATGGATATTTTATTGACACGCGTCAGATTTCGTGAAAGAGACACCCACAAGGAAGGTAAATGCTGCGTCATGCCTGACCCACCCACGAAGACGACACAGTATTTATGTGTGTGTGTGTGTGTGTGTGCGCGTCTTGTAATTTCTCAGCAAAATGGCACACACGAGCATTGATGTTTCTAAATAAAGTGTGATGTTATTCCACATTGTTTTGTTTGAGTAAAGAAGCAAAGGCAATAGACTTGTTGCCATAATCCTACATCGTAGTGACGGGGGTTAATTCCATGAATTAGAACATGCATTCTATAAATTGCTTTGTATTGATTGACAACTATAAAAAGGCTCAGTGGTTCTAATCTAGTGTTATGTCTAGCTAAATGTGAAATGAAAATGGTTGTTTAATTACAGTTGCAACGTATATGAGAGCTCAACAGGCTGCATCTGCAGCAGGTTGGGTGTGTGTCTGTGTGTGGGCCGCGGTTCTGTATTCCGGAACTGCAACATGAAACCGTGGACATTTGTATCGCGGTTTTGCTATCCGTTTCAGAACTGTTACACCACTAATAGGTAGTGTGCTACAGTACTTATCCATGTTTGCATAATCACACTTTGTACTGAATCAAATATTTATATGCTGTGGATTATGTATATTAAAATAAGAACAATTAATTTTACAATGAAAATGTATACAAATGCATTCCAGTACATTCCGGTACATACCAGTGGAGATGAGTCAGAAGAAGGTTTTTACAGAGTTTTGACACTGTGTCCAGGACATTCAGACTCCATCTAATGTGTCATTCATATGGGAAGGGTGTGCGTGTCACATTCAGAGGTATTTTTTCTAGAGCCTCATGGGACCCTCAAGGACTCTGCTGATTCTATTCCCACTTCACTAACAGTCCTGCCATCTTTGTTTCACTCTACACGCTCCATCTAGTGCGCGTGCGCTGACACACAAAACCCTTAGAGATCTTGCCAACGCTGCAGGAAATAACACACAGACGCACCCCCCCCCCTTAAATACTATTTATAGTGGTGTGCAATTATGCACATCAACAGCTCTCAGTGCAAATGTGTTTATTAATAGCGTAAGTGTGTGCGCGCGCGTGTGAGTGCACGTGCATGTATTCAGGTGTGTTGAAAAGCTGAAACCATATTGTAAGTGCTGATGCCGATAACTATGATGCTGTGTAGTTAACACATTAAACACTTTGCAGACATTGCACAGATTTAATTTCAGAGATTACAAATGCCTTAAACTACGTTTGGCTCTTTAAAAGACTCTACCAACATAATTATCCTGGGACAACTAAGAATTGCATTTATTGCTCCTTGCAACACTGTGTATGATTACATTGGGAAGGATTTTCTGAGGGTTTTATCTTAAGAAGTGCAAAAATGCAAAATGGCTGCCACAACTATTGAATGAGCAATTCATTAGGCGAAGAGAGAGAGCACAATCTGGCCATTGGAAATCATCCTCCACAGCCTGCTGTAAGCATATAGCCTGCAATTAGACATACAGAATTATAGCCAGTATGGAAGAAACTACCAACACACATAATTTGTGTGTACTGTGTTTCTTTTTTAAGTTTTTCTCACCATGGAATCTCTCTCTCTCTCTCTCTCTCTCTCTCTCATATTGACAGTGAGTCTGGACCATGTCAATTGTCTCATTGTCAATTGTCTCGTTCACAAACACACGTCATCATGGGAAATGATGTTGATAGGACAATGTGGGGTGGCACACTATTACAACAGTGTAGTGCTGGGACGATTAGTCGACATAACCGACGTTATTTACATAAATACGTTGATTTGCAAAAAGTACCGTCGACTTGGCAATACATCTAGAAACTGTGTACTCAGATGTGAGTGAACAGTACCGTTAACGGACTATGAGAGGCAGCAATGCGCTGTGAACGCACCTCGTCGTCCTGAAACCAAGAATAAGACGGTGTGTGTAGCCTACCAACCCTAATACATCCTCTGTAGTAGAGCAACTTGGCCCGGCATATAGGCTGCGGCACAGTAAATACCAGGTCAGCAGCAGCCAACAATGTTAGCATTAGCACTCTGCTAGCGTGCATTTGTACTGAAGCGTCAATGAAAACAGCTACACGCGAACACCGATCCATTGAAGCGGAGAAAATGAGCGGAACCGTTTTGCTTCGTGCCCATTGCACGCCACACATTCAAACACAAAGCATGCAGCTCTGCTGATCTGCCGTGTTCGAACGCTGTCACTCTGCCTTGTTAAAAGCACTGCATGCTAGAACACCACCATAACACCAGAAATGCACGAGGCGTGCATTTCTAGACTATAAGCAATATAGCATGATGATCAAACAGTTTGCTTGTTTTTAACCCCCGCTGCCCATTGCTCTACAATCTCATCGATCTGATAGTGTTGTCAAATGTTAACTTGTAGGCCATTTTACTCGTGTGTTGTCATAGAGATCTGATTCTACAGTACCGGTATAACTGAACTGTCGAAAATGTGAGTCTAAAGGGAGAGAAGGAGAGGGGGGTAGTTCATGCATCTGCTTTGGTGGGTACGTTAGATTTGATTAAGAATGCACTAGTTTTAGTTATTCCTGTTTTTTTTAGTGTTACTCAAATTGCACACATTTTACTGTAAGATGATGTTGTTGCCTTCTAAGCTTGAGGTTGCACAATGTTTTGGTATTCCTGAAATGTATTTGAATTTCAATTTATTTTGTTGTTTGCTAAACGTATAATGCACTTAATTCCTTTTTAACAAGCTCATGCAGATTTAATGTTAATTAAAGACTTAAAAGATTTTATGTTAAAGTATTAAAACCATTAGGTGTAGTCAGTTATTGTAAGATAATACACTTTTTGTGTAGTTAAGAAAATATCTGCTCACGGTCTGCTAGCTGCCCATTCTCTGTACATGTTGGAAACAATAATCTGGTGTTTCTACACTGCCCTATATTATCGCTTATTTAGTTATCCAATTAATCGGAAAAAATATTTGATAATCGACAAAAAATAATAATCCATTAGTAAAGCACTACACCAGTGACAGCAAAGGTGTCTGTCTCACACACTCACAACGTCTAACCAATAAGAGCAGGGGTCAGTACAGGAGACTGGGACAGAGTAGGTAGGTGCAATGCAAGCGCAACATATGAATGTATCTCTGTGATTGGAAATGGCCCTCCATGGCCTGGAATGTCTACAGCCAAGCCTATTTTACTCCCAGACTTCTCATTGAGTCTTCTTATCTTGTATCCTATCAGGACTGGGTAAACACACACACACACACACACACACAACCACACACACAACCACTAGAAGCAATGAAGGGGGATTCAGAGAACACAAGCCCCGTGTCCAGATTTAGTCACCAGCGCTCATAAAAAAGAAAAGATCGGTGAGAAGCTGCACTCGTCATTCCCACCACCAAGGCCAAAAGGTCAGGACTGATTGCTTTTATTATAAGGCACATTGTTAGATGTTTAATTATCTTCCATTTTGTTCCATCCAAAACAATGCTGCCATGGCCTTGACTGTAATGTTGTCACTCAACATCAGACTTTATGACAGCCATCTATATTAATCTTAGTATTATTAATTGCTGTTAACACACAGTGGGACGGTAATTGTTGAACACAGGTCAAACAAGCCCAGTCCCAGTCACTTCATTCCAGACCAGTGGATGTGCCTTTACCTTCATGACGATGAAGATCACCAGCGTGACGAAGACGCTGACCTGGGGATGTTTCCAGGCTTCGGCGTAGCCCAAGTAGTCAAACTCCTCTGCAATGCCCTGCTTGGCCCACGTGCTGTTGTCAAAGAAGCTGACCAGGCTCTCCTTCTGGGTCAACTGAAGGCCACAGGAAGTGACATCATCAACATTTCCACAAATCACTGAGAATGTACACACTTTAAAATGAGTGCCTAGTTAAGATTAGTTAGAAAGGTACAATTTTAAAATAATGCAATGAAAATGTCTCTTCAACATGGAAAAACGATACGTATCAAAGTCAGAGACATCCTAATGGTCCTAGCCTGTTATTCATCTGCAGCCAGACAATGGAGCTGATAATGGTGCCTATTTATAAAGACTCATTGTAATTAAAAAACAAAATAGAGGATGTGTGTGTGTGTGCGCGCATGCTATGTCTGTGTGTATGTATTAAACTACAAAGTGGTGGTCAACATTAGTCATCCTACGTGCACGCACACACACACACACACTCACATGTGCACACAGGGAACAAGGAAGGGAACTAACCTGGCCAGCCATGAACTGACCAAAGCCTGGGGGGAACGTCAGTGTAGACATTACCAAAGTGACCAGGGCAGGAAACAACAGGCGTCTTCATTGGGTTTGCATTCAGAGAGAGAGAGCGCGGGTTAACGGTGAGAAGAGAGAAACAGGACATGACTACAAACCTCTTTTGTTCAGTAAATACGTACAACGTCAGAATCTTAAACCATTCTAACATGTGTCATTGCTGCTGTGTGTTCCTGCAAAAGCATCACAACACACTTTTCAAATACATCATCACGACTGAGCTGGACCTACTTTTTCATGAGGAACCTGTTGATGGCCTTCTGTTTCCTCATGAACTGCACAATCAGCCGGTTCAGGTAGACAAACAGAGCCCCACCGAATCCACTGGCAATACTGGGGAGGGGGGGGTGGGAACAAGTAGATGGAAAAAGAAAATACTATAGGTCAGGTCATAGAATATCCAATTAAACCTGTTCACCAGCAGTGTGAAGTCACCTTCGAAGCATTATTGTTTCTCTTTATGGAGCTGTGGTGAATTGGTTAGAGAGAGAGAGAGAGAAAGAGAGAGAGAGAGAGAGAATTAATTTTAACAAAAGCACAGGGAGTAAAAATAAAAACTAGAGTGAGAGAATGAAAGACCATGGCAAATAAGAGTGCATGTGTGTGTGAGTCAGAGCATCTAAAACATAAATGTGCATTTGGGTGCTCCATTGGAGACCGTCTTCGTGACAGAGAGACAGCATGACCACAAGAGGCAGAGCACATCTAGATTCAGAAGGCCAGGCAGACAGCCTAATGCTTATAAATGTATCTTGCTGCATTATTAATTCCATCAAATACTATTGAATTAGTAATGAACAGGATTTTGAGGCCATTTTTGTTCTTGCAGTCTAGGAAAACAGGTGTAACTACAGTAATGTCTTATGCATTATGTGCAAACAAGAAAACCTTAAAAAAAATTTTTTTTTTAAAAAAGACTCCTGTTGTCTCTGGGACATGTGGCCTAGTAGCTAGCATGTAGCACAGGGCTAACTCTCTCTGACCTAGTTGACTGAAACACTGACCAACTTTCCCTGCTTGACAGACATTGGCTGGGGAAAATGGAAAACTATCTACACATGCTTGGACGCATGAGGGCGCGCGCACGCACACACGCACATAAAGTATAAAGAGTACCAAGGACATAAACACATGCAACTTGCAGTTACTATATAAGAGAAGCTATAAGCAAGCTGCCATGTTCTCTGGAGGCAGAGGTACAGTATTTGGGTGTCTGATTAGGAAGTAAGAAAAATTAATTTAAACTGTTGTGGAGCCAACACATTAAAGTGGGGGGAGAGAGAGAGAGAGAGAGAGCGCGCGCTTTGGTCCCATTCACAGCCATGATGAAGCCCTTAGGCTCTAGCAACCTAAAATAAGACAGCCCCCATGTGTAGCAGACTGTCACTAGCTAAATTATCTATGTTAGGCGGCTCACAGAGGCTACCCTGATTTAACACCTTGTCGGTCTAACTAAAGCCTGAATCTTCACCACCACCACCTTGGGATAACACTGTCCTAATTTAGTTTTGTGATCGCGTTAAAAGAAATCTGATATGAAATAGGTGTGGAGCAGTCGGACATCTCACCCAATGACAGCAAAGGCTGGGAGCTCCTGGAGGTCAAAGGGGAAGTCTAGGCGGAACCGGGTTTTGAACAGGGCTGTGATGGTCTCTGGAGACAAAGAATGGCAACAGATATTACTGTTCAGGCATTCATACAAATCATACAAGACAACCTTTCAGGTTCATTTGTTCATCAATGTGCATTGTTTTTTCTGTTATTATAGAAATTATGATTACCATCTTTCAAAATTATTACTCAAATCATATTTATCTGTGGCTTGGGGAGGGGGGGTGTTCACCATTTACCCTCATGGTATAAACTGGTATTAAAACTAACTTTACATTAGCACACACACACACTTTACCCTCATCTCTGTTCCACACAGCCAGTACTCTGAAGATAAAGGCGCTGAAAGTAGCAGAAAAGAAGCCTCTCCAATAGTTCCTCACCGCAAAGAAAGTTGACGTTACTTCGATACTAAACAAAACACCTGAAAACACACACACACACATTAGCATTAGCATTAGCATGCATACGCATTGTGAGCCCTAACCATAAGGTGTTCCGGTGCTGTTGCAGCACCCACTGTGATGCGTATTCATGTTTGGGTGAGAAGGAGAGGAGAACACTCGCCTCCTATGGGGGCAGCAAAGCAGCAGCCCACTCCGACAGCACAGGCCGCAGCTAGCATCTCAATGTTCCTGGACTCATTCTGAGACACAGAACAACACAGTTGTTATTCATGGTTAAGCGATGTTTAGGCATTGTACAAGATAGGGCAGATGCAAATGAAGCATGTCTCACATACGAAGCTGTGCAGTGCAACTAACTGCTCCTTACATTGCTGAGAGAGAACACTAATTAGGCAGCCAGCATGAAGAGCTTGGCTGTTTCATGGGGACATAAGACAAGTAGACATACTGCAGGGGAATAAGAAGAAAAAACATGCGAGCAGTGATGCAATATTGGGCTGGTCAGAGTGCATGATGGGAAATGGGTTACTTTTTTTGATCAAGCCGCATGACTGTAGCACAAGAGCGGGAAAGAGAGAAAGAAAACAGCGGTTAGAGAGAATGAGCTCACCTTATTCCCTATAAGACTGGGCTCCTTTGGGCAGCATGACAGAAAAACACAGCCTTTAGTGTGTGTGCGTGTGTGTGTGCGTAGTGTACAGTAAGGGAACATTGTAATTACTTGCCACACCAACGTCATATTTCTGCTAAATTACCAAATACAGTACAGTATGTACCAAACTGAGATAACGCAGTGTTGCTGTATTCTGTGGGACAAACAATAAAGAACTAACAATAGACTGATGGTGGTGATGCCTCTTTCATGTTTCACGTGGTTTCATCAATTTGATGACTTGCTTATCCTGCATGTGGGTGATTTCACACTAATACAAACTCCTTGGGTTTCTACCTGTCACAAACGTGTTCCAAATGTAAGCCAGGCTGAATCAATGACATTCTGTTATTATCTGCGTGTGCGTTAAAGCTGGGTACCACACATTTTTACCGATTTGTTATATTTGTATCCTACATAACAACACACTAGACGATCCAGTCAAGTTGCAGGACCCCACACTTGGCGATTATCCCAAACGATTCCAGAGTGGCGATTCCAGGGACATGGGATCTCACAGAAAGTCTTGTGTCAAACGTGACCAAAACAAACGGGGAGTGTGCTACATATCTTTCACAGAGAAATAAAACTCTGGATGAAGCCAGAAACCAAAACGGAAAAATCATGACTTGATTATTTTGTTTTGCAGCGTGATCTGGAAGGTAGGCACCCTACTAGACGATTGCTAGTATGTATGACAACGGTGTTGTGACTCCCAGTGAGCTCATGTCTCATTGGCTATTGCGAGGTAATACTGGCATTGCTGTACCCTTCACACTACTGTACCCAGGACACTCCTGTAAAGGAGATGTTTAATCTCAGGGAGTACATTATCTTCTTCACTGCAGGGTTTCAAGTCGTAAACATCAAACCTGTTTGCAGTCGGCAACGATAATATTCAGTCTGTTAACACACAATAGGATCATTTGGGCAGATGATCAGTGCCGACCAACATCGCCCCTGGCGGTTGTCAGGAGGGGCACATCGGACCCAGAATCGGGCTGAAAATCCTGTGGTGTGGGCCCATCTTTAGGCACACATTACATAGCATTAGTATAGTATTGTACGTACACAAGTTATCCAGGTCACATACATGGAGGAAATGAGAGTCACTGATCATCTTGTTTGGTGATGTAGTACGTGTTTGTGCGTTTCCTCCTAATCGGGTACCGGAGCAGTTGCAGTAGTACTCGGGAACTAGAGATGAAGTGTAGAGCGGGGGCTGCGTGCGGGGTTAGAATAGTGTGCTTCAAGCCTGAGGAGAGGACTGGATACGAACGCAGAGGGGCACTTCAAACACACGTGCGCGCATACATGTGCTCACATGTTAATGGTTTCATCAAAGTGTGTGCACGTAACGCACACGCGAGCAGAAGAAGAAGAGGAGAGCAAAGGAAACGAGGGGCCACAGGGAGACTAGCGTGAGATAAAACAGAATGATGAACAGTACAGAGGTGCAGAAAATAACATTAGCCCGGTTTCACTGGCCCCTCCAAGTCTCTCACAAGGGCTGCTCACATCTTCAGATCGATCTCTCTCTCTCTCTCTCTCTCTCTCTCTCTCTCTCTCTCTCTCTCTCTCTCTCTCT
>JAODLL010043370.1:0-20550 GCA_026546735.1 Forbesichthys agassizii | reverse complement strand
CTTCCGGCTCAGCTCTCTTTTCGTCACAACGGTGCGGTAAAGCGATTGCAATACCGCTCCCGCTGCTCCGATTCTCCTGCCAATCTCTCGCTCCATAGTCCCCTCACTCGCAAACAAGACCCTGAGGTACTTAAAGTCCTTCACTTGGGGTAAGGACTCATTCCCCACCTGGAGTAGGCACTCCATCGGTCTCAAACCATTGATTTTATGGTAATCAAAAACAGCCTTAAAAATAATGTTGCCCATAAAATGTAATGCAATTATTTGAACAATGTTTAATGTAATAAATGTATGATAATTATGAATGAACATAATTAAAATGTAATAAAATCTAGCATAATTTAAACATATAAATACAATATCTGAAATAAAGCCACTGGCCTATAGTTTTCGTAAACGTATTCTGTATGCTGCATTATGTTTTATAGCCAATGTATATATACTTTGCAGGCACAGAGTTTAGCTGGGCTGTTTGACTGTTAGCCAAGGCTAGGAACAGTCTTCCTAGCCTTCCTGTTAGCGTCTTGGACGTTGAGCAAGATACCCAAGCCTCCGTAATAGCTGTAATGTGTAACAATGTTTACTAAAAGAAAGATGTAATAGCAACCTGAGACAAACATGTGTCACCTCCCTCCATTTTGGGAGGGATCCTGATTATAGTAACAAGAAAATATTAGTACAATTAGACTATCCAAACACAGTGCAACATGTGTATCCATTCTTCTAGCATAAATTCTGGACTGGAAAACATGAATACCTAATGTAAAAAATAATAAAAATGTTGAGTCAATAACATAAGTCTCACACAGAGCATGCTCATCTTCTGAGCCTCCTAGTCCTTGGGCAGCGGGATCCCAATTGGTGTCTGTTGTTGCCCCTGCATCTGCTGCTCTGCCCTATCTACCTGCTCCTGTGCGCAGCAGTCCTGAAGGAACACCGTTGCCAGGTTACGCAGACGGGGGCTTTCCGAGAGGGAGAATCGGAGCATGCATTGCTGTATGCCTGGAGCGGTGATCTCAGCGCGCGAGGAGGCTGTGGTGAGGTTCATCAGGGTAGTGATGGCTGACAGAACAGTCTCCTCCCTGCGGCTTGACAGACAGTCGGTTACCAAAGTGATCCCACCGTTTTGCAGGATGTGGTCCCGACATTCGCGGTCCATACTGAGGTTGCATAAGCCCCCTAAAGAGAAATGTGAGCGTAAACGATGTTGGATGATGGTGTTGTAGACCAGTGTTCCCCAACCCTGATCCTCGGGGACACTACCCTGCATGTTTTAGATGTTGCCTTGCTCCAACACAGCTGATTCAAATGATTGGGTCGTTAGAATCCTGATAACGAGCCATTCATTTGAATCAGCTGTGTTGGAGAAGGGAAACATCTAAAACATGAAGGGCAGTGTTCCCCAAGGTCCAGGTTTGCGGAACACTGTTACAGACAACAGTAGCCTACACAATGACAGTTGATCAAACATACCTTGAGTTATCTTTGGATAGTCTAGTGTCAATAGCCTTGTGCTACTTACCCATTCCGTACTCCACAAAGCTCTCGTTAACCTCAGTGAGCATGTCCATGAAGAGGTCTGTCACTTGCAGCTCCCTCAAATAATCAATGTTTTTGGGATCGTATGCAAAATTGGCTAAGTTAGCCAATACTTGCTCCTTTGCCTCTATGAAATGATATTCAGTTAAATCATGTTAGGGCAGAACAATGTTTGAGTTGATGTTCAGGTAAAGGAAACAAAATCCTTAAGGTATGTGGTGTCTGGGAGCGTGGTAGGCTATAAAACGCATTTTACTTACCTTCACAGTCAGTGTCTTGAAATTCTGTGACCAATGTCTGTAAATATTCGAAACGGTCAGATCGTGAGGATAGGCCCTTACTGGACATTGTTGATGACAATACCAATATTAAATGTATAAATATTTACTTTGACGAAACACCATATTAAACGAGACAGGAGACAATCCATGAATGTACTGGTCCGTCTCTATAATATTTCCCCAGAAACTCGTCACGAATAGTGTTTCGTTTTCGTGTTTAGTAACAAATACAATAGCGTCTTCTCTACGCAATCATATATATATAATGTCAATTCAAATTTAATAATATACAAACATATATTTGTAATTAAGCAAACACGGGACGACGGGAGGGTAGTGGGGCTTAGAGGTCTAAAGGGGAACGAAAGTTTGCTACCGTACATGCGTACCGTACAGTCATGGATGCATTACCGTAGGAGACTACGGTAAGCGGTCCCAGTAGCAGTTTTTGTGTTTAAACCTACTTGTCTAAAAAGTTGTTAATGTGTATTTTAGCGTACATTCTACATTGCCATGAAGCAACACAAATTGTCCGCTGGAAAGCGTCTAACGAAGCCAATATTATTTGGGACGCTAATTGTGGGTTTAGCCACTGCTTTTTACAACAGGTATGTGACTCAGAATATTACCTTCTGATTCTTCATTTTATTATTATTTTAGAAGACGTTACAGCAAAGCTGCTTGACGGTGCCACTACCACTCCCTTCAAAACATACTGGTTATAGTGAGGATATATATACTCATTGTTCTCTATACCACCTGACCAGGCACATTTTCTTTGAGGACATACAAGATATCAGGGCCCAGGAGCGTGCACGCAATGATGCCAAGCTTACGGAGGTCATTGAGAGGCGTCACAAGCAGATGGAGACCATTGGCGAGAAGAAGGGGGGGAGTACGTAATTCTGTGCTCTGCTGATCATCGAACTCATTCGGTACCCGTACATTCCTCGACACTGCGAATTTCTGCTGTCGAGTTGTGTGCTAGATATTGTGCCATATCATGCCTGCCAATTCCTGGTGTTTGTTTGTATCAATAACCCAGTGCCTTTTACATTGATGTACTGCAATTAAGAGAATTATGTTAAGTAAACTAGATATATGGTAAATATATAAATAAATATCTGGTTTGTTGAAAACGTGTACTTGCATCGTTCTCCACAAGGAGGCAGTGCTCACATAACATACAGACTGTTTGAACCATAGGTTGTTTGAACAGTGACTTTGTGTTGTATTATTGCCATGATTTACTGAAAGAGAATGACACGTGCCATTATATTAGCCATTTCTAATTATAGAAAATGCGACGTGTTATTAACTAGCTATATCTGGGAATATGTAGTTTATGTTGAAAAGTACAGGCATACTTCTCTACAAGGGGGCAGTGTTCACGACAGCAGGCTTCACCGTTAAAGCTTTGAACAGTGCCTAAAGAGTCAAGACAACTGCTCTATACATACATTTGGAATATTATCTTTATTTAAACATGCCATACATGAATCTGGAATAAATTATATGTATGTACAAAAAACACAAACAATATTGCACTTGAATAAAATCTAAATGTCAAAGTGATTTACTTGTAACGGACTATGTGAACACAATTGTGTAACTTTAGCTACCAGTTTAGAACACAACAGCATTTGTTAGTTGTCACTAATGATCAATATGACCAACATTGTACAGTAGACCTATCTGAACAAGTATTGATAACTCATTCCACCCATCACATTGACACAAAATTCCTTCTCTCTTTAGACATTTTTTTCCTGTGTGCCACCTATATTTTTGGTCTCACAGGCTAAACTGCATTTTTGAATATAATTTATTAGTTTTTGTAAGTTATTTTAAGGATTTACACCATTATATAATCAAATAAAACGTATCTCCCTGGTATAGTATAAACTCTGCATTTGTTAATCTGTTCTGTTAAACATTCTAAGAACAAGTTCTAATTACATAATGTTTCACTTTAATAGTGTGGTGCACATACGCAGCAGTTTCACGATACGGTGAGAACATCCTCAGGTAAACATGTCTGAAAGTAGACAAGGCATCTTCAGTGTACAGGCCCGCAAACAATACAGAGCACATCAAATATACACAGCCATATACCCACAATTACAGTGAACATAGCACTAGTAAAGCATCAGGACAACACACAGATTGTGTGAATGTGAGACATGGGGGGTGGTTTTAGTATAAAAGTACACCAATAGTGTTTTACAGTTTTAGCCATTAGTGGGTTCTTTGGGCCTTGGATGTCCACACTACACTATTCTCCTTACAGAACACACGCTGGGGACAGCAGTGTGTGATTGGGTGGGCTGGTGTCACACAGCGAGGGGTACAGAGGCAGAAGGGGGTGCTGTGATGGCCGTCAGTGTGCCAGGATCGAGTCCGTTCACTGCCCTGCTGCAAATCCAGAAACATCACTGGGGTTACTGTAGGTCTTCTTGGGTCTTAGTTAAGTTTGAATACAACTCCTTATACATTACAGTATATAGTTAGACTAGAACCAAATAACTATTACATTATTAAAAGTAAATGTTATGTTAGTTTAATATTTTGTAATTTCAAACATAATTTTCTAGACACGTTTCTACTTAAATTACTTCTAAAAGTAACTTTGTACACGTATACAAATAATATTGACATGGCAGTGGGAGATTACAGGAGAAGAAGAAGCAAGATGACAGTAGCAGCATTCTACCAATGCCTCTACTAGCTATTGGAGTCTCAGTAAATTCTGCACCCCAGGCACGCGTGTTACTTTCCAGTGGCTGTTGCCAGAGCAAGGCACTGACATTTGACCCACTCGGTCATTTGTTCCGGGCTTTTTCCTTTTTTCTAAACCTCAATAACTTTCGCTGAGGGCAAACTGCTGTTATTAGACCAACCACAGAGATGCTTAGTTGTAAGATTCACGTATGGGAGAAGAGAAAAGAAAATAGAACTCTGTGGCAGCTACAAAGCAATATTAAGTACAAATTACACTTGCTGTCCTGGTTCTAGCCCAAAATACTGGTTCAACTGCTCTCTGTTGCATGTTCTGGATAGAATACCATAGCCTACTTATTGTTCAGGCCATTACACACACACACACACACACACACACACACACACACACAGCAAGTATTCCTAGCTCCCTGCACTGAAATGAGAACCACAATGTCCGTGCCCCAATCTGCGTACTCAGCATGTACTCAGGAGAAACCCTATGCTGTGGCACTGCCTGCCCCAGCTCTCAGCGTGACCCCAGGAGGCTTTAGCCATGCCAAGTGAACTAGAGCGTGCAGCGCATAAGGCAGCACTGAGGACAGCTCATACAGTAATCACAATGACAGGCGAGTGCATGGCTTTTCCAATGGTTAATTCCTAATATTGCAGTACAGTCTTGGGTAACACAAATCAGAAAGAACTAGACAAAACACATCTATTGGTCATCAACTTTAAAATTAAATCAGTTAAAAGGGTGGATACCGATTGTTGACCTTTGAACTCGTCTAGCACAGCATTGCTGACTCCGCCTTCAATAACCAGTTGGCCAACTAGGCCGGGCACAGCGCAAGACGTCCTACTGCATGCGAGCTCAGTGTTAAAAGGCGAGGGAAAGCACTAGCAATACAGCCATCACCAGCAGGAGAGTTAGTGCCAAGGAGGTCCGCTAACCCACTTGGTAGTTCTACTGTATGTGGAGCAAGACGCTAGTTAGCATGCTGCCCAATCAAACGGGAGGAGGAGATGCTACAATTACCTAGAAATCAATGCAGGGAATATGACCCTCTCTGTGCTGGGAGGGGGAAAGGGGGTAGGACATAAAACAAATAAATATAAATATCTCAAAGACATCTGCTTCCATTATCATCCAATACAAACACCTCAATGTGGGCCCAATCGCAAATGAACACAGAAAAAAACACATTCATCATGAACTCAAACGTGCACGTGATAGCTATGCGGTATCAAGGCAGGACTCTCATTACCGTTTCTCTGGCTATTTGTGCTGTAGATACACAAGGGGGGGGGGGGGGGGGTTCACTCACGCTTTGTCAAAATACGACGTGTGGAGAGACTGGCTGTACTTGGCCATATTGCCGTTGATCACGTTATCGTTGTCGACGGGATAACCCCTCCGAGCCTTCTGGTCCTTGGCAAAGTTCCTGCAGGCGGCCAGCTTAGACTCCAGAGCCTGTGGCAGGCACACAAAGACAGACCGTTAACGCTCACCTGCACTGGGGGAAGGACAGAGGATATCTACAGGCAAGGCACAGGACAGGGAGCCAGTCTCACGGACAAAACAAACGAGGTTCACAGGGCGGTAGTGAGCCACTCACCCCTACTTTTCGGAGTAAGTCACTGACAATGTTGAGGGCTGACATCCTGGCAGACGGGGTCAGAGGTGAGTTACTGCCACAGCCATTTGACAGCACTTCAAAAAGGATTGGAAAAAAGCATCATGGCCGTTTGAGTATAGTCTAGTATTGCATTACTGTAAACGGCACTGTGTGTGTGTGAGGGGGAGCGGTGTCAGCTACCTGTCGGGTGGGCAAAGGCATTGTTCAGACCCTCGCCCAGCGGGGTGGCGGGAAGCGACAGCGAGGCCTGTACAGCCGTGTCCATCATCGCGCCGTCGCGCGTCGGCGAGCTTGGGGCGGACGCCCTCATCACGTCAGACTGCCTTTCGCGCACTGCTAGCTCCTGACGCAGGTCTGCCACGCAGCACAATGATCAAGGCAATCAGCTGGCAGAACAATACGTGTGCATGGACACTTACGCCCGCACATGGCGTTAATGCTTGGTGACGGGCACGTGTGCAATGGCCGGTACTTAAAGGTGGAGTCATCGATGCTGAGGAAAGCCGCTTGATATTTGAACTCAAAACAAAACACCTCTTCCTTCATGTGCCATTGGGTGCTGTCTCAGAAGCAACACTTCATTCTGTAGAAATGCATTGCCAAGGCTAGGAGGGTATCGTTGTGTGGTGCGGTCTGCACCACTTTTGTGATTATTTATTTATTCCCCCCCCTTCCCTTAGCTCGAGCACAGAAAATACGTTTCTCAGAATGTAACCTCCAGTACAATCACGACTCCACCTTTAAGGAAGCAAAGCGCTAACACTGCTGGTTAATAGTGACCTCGGGCCTCGTCTTTGAGCCTCTGCACAGAGACCAGCAGCGACTCCTTCTCATCCAGCTCGTTCTCCAGGAAGGCGTTCCTCTCTATGGCGTGGTTCAGACGCTGCTCAAAGTCCTCCAGGGACACGATGGTGGCACTACGGGAAGGATGATGGAAGAGGATTCAAACCACGTCGCGACGGAACAAGCCGACACAGCCGCTCACGCTGGTTTACCGCTTGGCTCTCTCCAGGTCGTCGTTGGACTGCTCCAGCTCCCTGACGTACTTGTGGAGCTGCTCCTTGACGCTGCGCGTCTGGCCCAGGTCATCCTCCAGCATGGACACCTGCTTATAGCTCTGGGAGTAATGCTGCTCCATCTTATCCTGAGCAGGGGGGAAGCACAGGGAAGAGAGGAGGGGGGTGGGCATGACAGGTACTGTAAGGGAGACAAAGTGGGAGGCTATTTGCATTAATAATTTGATTAAAAATAAATAAACAAAAAGAAAAAGAAACTGCCTATAGCCAAACCGTAACCTACAAATCATCATGCTGAGTTTGAATGTGACCTACATCTCCTTTAGCTCTACTGGGACCAGCTCAATATGTACTTCTGGCTCTGTCAGTGTTTCTGACCTATATCTAATCTGTCCCAGTTCAAATAGACAGTCCTCGGTTTGTCCCGGAATGTTATGGCGATTCAAAATGGCCACTAACGAAAGACACCAAAAGCAGGCCACAATGACATGTACTATTTACAGTGCACTCAGAAAATCCATAACAGTCTATTGTAAAAGAAGCAAAGGAAAAGGAATGCATTCCTAACACTTTTTGCATTCCTAACACCTCAGTTTCACTCTAACAATACAGGTGTGGCATTCCCGCCAAAAGATGGACGTATTCATGTAACGCATGGAGTCACCTGCTTGTCTGGAATGCCCACACAGTTCAAGCCAACGAGCGAGGCCCTCATTTCTCACATACTGCTGCTGGTGCCGGGAAGGTAACATGAGCGGGATGATACAGCAGTTCAAACACCCCCCCTTCCCCGTGCTAATTATACAGCAATAACAAATGCATGCATTATGCACGAGACAGCAGTACACACATTCTCATCCTAGGACAGAGCAGGTGCCAATTCCGATATACAATGGTTGGGGCAGAAAAAAGATTGGCCAAGAGAGGCAGCGCGGAGTCTTGCACATGAGATTACCATTTAGATGACACGTTAGTTTTAAACCAATGTACATTATACATTACACCTGACAGAGGCTTATTTATACAAGTCAATATAGATATTTGAAGATCGATATTAGCCGAAGATCCTGTGGCTGCTAGATGTCCTTAAGTAATGCCGTCATCACACCTAAACCCGCCCCTAGCTATCAGTATGATGCTGACTGGCAAGTTCAGTTGTTACTCTGACTCAGTCACAAGGATTTCAAGCTGTCCAGACTGATTATCATGGTGAAGTCAAACTGAAGCTTTCCTCATTTTGCAAGACTAGAGCAAAGCCTTCATTCAAGCAAATAAACAGGCCCTCCTGTAGCCTAGCTGGATATAGCCAAGAACAACAGGCTACTGTGCATAGACGGAGCCTACTTAAACTGTATTTATTCAACAATGTCCAAATACATTGGTTTATTTCCCCCGATGGAGCCCTCTCGCTCTCCTACCCAGGCACCATGGTTACCTTTAGAGACTCCATCTCGTTCTTGAGTCTTTGATTCTCAGAGTACAGGTCCCTAATGCGATGCTCCGCCTGGCCCAACTGGGCCTCCAGCTCTGCCTCTAGCTCCCTGCTCCCTTCCTGAAACTCCAGAAGCTCCTCATGGGCCTCCTGATAGCTTTGGCCAGGAGAGGGAAACAGAGAGAAAGAGCATAAGACCACTGGTTCTCTTGATAGGACCACAGATGAACACAGAGACTTGCCCCTCCATAAATGGCAACTAGGGCAAAGGCACACCATTGCCATGTGACCATGGAGTGGATGTGGGAGGACACAACGCTGGACAATCTATTTGTTGCTCCTCTAGACTCTGAGACAACACAGCATGGGCAGGGGGTGCTATTTAAACCCAGGAGGTCACCTCTGCTGTACAGTAGTCTAAACAGAGCCTAATTTGAATCACAATATTGACTGAGGCTACTAGCTTAAGCTTTACCACTAGATAATAGTCCTTTGCTGTCAGAATAATGACATATGCACATCCCTTAGAATCAATTGGTCGAGCCCAAGTCCCGCCTTTTTCATTTGTCCAACCTTGTTACTAGGTTGGACAAAAGGCATAGAAAGCTATTACAGGGAAACAGACCATTTCTGTCAGATTCTAAAAATGCTAAACACACACGGACACACCTTTAGTGCAGCCAAGACCGTTGGGCAAGGACAACAAATATCTTTTTGCCACTGTTGCATAAGCCCATTCAAAGACAACCCAAGAGAGGTGAAAACTTGATGTTTAACTTGAAACAAGATATGCTTTAGGAGAAAAAGAAAAACTCTCCCTAATGGTGTAAAGGCCGCCACCCACTGGCGGCGTCGCTCGGCGGTGCGTCAGGGAATGTAACGTTCGAAAGGTAAAGTCAAATTGACGGAGGAGCTGAGAAACCTGCAGATATTCAATATGTATTTATGGCCTGACGCCCAAGAAATAAAACCGCGTTCTAAACCTCGGCATCGACGCGCAAGATGCTGCCAGTGGGCGTAGCTCCGTTAACAAAAACTAGTTCTAAAACTCTGGCGACGCCTTCAGTGGGTGTTGGCCTTTACATGGGACTTTACTGGATCTGTTATAAATGCTGCACTGGAACAAATAAGAATAGCAGGAGAGGTTTTCCTGTAACTGAATACTAACTGATCACCCCTGAGACGGATTAATTACCCCTACCTTTTCCTTACAGTAACACTCACTGAAATTGCTTTGGACATAAGAAGCTGCTAAATAGTCTAAGCCTGCCGTAATTGTATGTGAATGCCATGGTTGTTTTGTGCCCACCTGGTCTTGTATTTAAGAGAAAGGGTCCTCCAGAAATCAATTTCCTCATCTTTCGAGGAGAATTTTGGTATCATGTCTGTTTCCATGGCAAATAAATCTGAAAGGATAGCAATGAATTACTAAACACCAATGAACAGAGGTACAGCATAACCTCTGCAACTCTAACACCAATGACCAGAGGCAGGCCTACGGTATAACAATCCTCTGTAACCACATAATACATCAATCAAATACGCCGCCACCACCCTGGACAGCACATAACTTGTGCTCTAGTGATTGGTAAAATGAACAGGCAAATGTTGACCAAAATCCTGGAAGTCAATTCAACGGACTCTCCTGGCAGGCATGCATCCATACTTTCCTACTCCCACATTCACCCTTCATTGGGCACAAAAAAAGGTTCTTAAGGTTGTGTTTATCTTATAGGCCCTAAATGCAATTGTCTTAGTTAAAACATTGAGCAAATAATAGTGAAAGTTTCATATGTTTGAACAAAATTTAAATGTATTTGATTCATGAAGGTTCTCAAAAACATTTTAGTCTAGTAGGCTAAAGTCAAATTTGATGAGACTAGAAATCTACTGGCCATTAAAAGGGGGGAAAACTACTAGTTCCCAGAGGTAAAATAAATGTGAAAGCTTCCATTTATCACAAGTAGGCATACTCAAGAAAATATTATTTACATTTAGGCTACAGCATTTAGTAGATACTTTTATGAAAAGCAATTAACAAGCAATACATTTGTCAATTAGTATTAGAGATCATATGCCAGTTGCCCCAAGCAACCAAAATTATGTTGGGATAATGACAGCATCATGCTATCACATGCCAATCTACCAGAAGTATTTCTAGAAGAATTAGTAGGGTGTCAATATTCTAATAACTAAAAAGGACAAATGTTTTTTATTTATTTAATTGATAGGAGAGAAGTTAAGAGAACTTCTGTTAGTAGTGCCAGGGAGAGCAGTGTTTGGGTGGGGTCCCAGTGTGTTTTAAGTCGCTTACTAAAACAGAGGACCAGAGGTATTCCACACTGAAACAGAATTCTGAACAGGACCCGATGGGATTACCGGAGTCCTAAAATAAGCACCTAATGAATTTTAGGAAAGCTGTTCTAATGTTATTTCAGTTAACAGAAATGGCCATTTTTATAGTGTCTGCGCGTGCGTGCAGTATTCCATCAAAACAGACTCACTTTTATTCTATTTTGTTTTTTACATTTTAACAATAATATTTAAAACACGTATTAAAGTGTTGTTTATAATTTATTGTATTTATACATTTCTAACAACCTGCGGGAATGTGCAATAACAAACATTAAAAACACGGATAGGGAGGCACTATATGTTGCACTCAATAAAGTGAAAATGTTTAATGGAAATCACAGATTGAAATAAAAAACCTCGTCATAAAAATAAAAAACCTAGCCAATCTGAAACAATAATAAACGAGCACAATCACCAAACTAAACCAGCGAGAGCTGAACCTCAGCTACCGCATCTGAAAAATGGGTGAAAGGCGTAGCGTACCGTACCGCAAACCTATAAGCACAAGCTGGTTTGTCATTATTATTATATCCCCATCTCATCACAATGTGCCTCTACCTACACCAGTAGTGGTTCTGTTGTCTCAGAGTAATTACCTGCACATTTCAATTTCGGCTTCGTCTCAAAAATGCTGATATTTTTCAGTCCATCTCTCGTTTACTAATGTGTTGGCATCTAAAGTGAACAGCTGTCCTTACCGCCTGTTATGAAAGCCGACTGCCGCCTTGACTACGTATTTTACGTGCATCTTTCGTCATTCAACGCAAAATTAGCAGAGGTCAGGCTGTGCTCACGAGTGTCAAAGCTGCCCACTCTATGCGCATATGTACAGTGTAACGTGGCATCATCTGGCGGTCATACAGGCCTACAAATAAAATATTTTGCCCGAAACCACACAATACGCACAAGCCATACATTATGCGGAATCGAGTTAACTCGATTGCGCATAATGTATGGCTTGTGCGTATTAAACATGTAACAGACAGAAATGTTATATAAAAAAGTTATTAATTTATTACAATATTAATTATAACTGAATACTGATTGCCATAATAATACAGATTTTATAATTTCATTATGATTCCATTAGCCTACTCAAGAACATCCAATAAACAATTGCCAGATAGATTGCCTGGATAGGTATATATGCTACTGTTGATATCAATCATTTTGCCCCTAATCTGTCACACTCAGTCACAAATGTGTTATAATGTGCCTGTTTTTAATCCTACATTTTCTTTCAACCAGCTGCTTTAACATGTTAAATCCACCTGGCACGGTTGCCGCCTGGCAACATGCATAAACACGGTTTTCAGCATGGCTACTGCTAGACGCAACAGAGTTCATAATAACGATCCGTTAGAAGCGATCCCTCCTCCGTCCAGGAGATCACTGTTTGAAATTACTTTCAACAAAAAGGTTTGTAATGGACACGTCACTGAATTCTAATTGATATCTTTATATCCATATGATATTCCCCAGGGGTCAAGCATGGGCCAGTAGTATTACAGTACCGTAATGAGGCGCCTGTCTGTAGCCTACAGCCTAACTAGGTACAGTGGTATGATACAGTATGGTAGATACCTATAGGCTACCGTTCCCTTTCGTAGGGCAGACAAGTACCGCTATTTATTTGATTCATTATCAAATATCTCCCTTCGTGTTTGATTTATTTCCTTTTTATTCCACTTTCAAGCATTTCAAATATCGTATATAACCATGTGTATTGTACTGTATGCTACTGTACACTCATACCAATCAATCTAATAATAATATAAGGGATACTAAGGGGTGAGCTAACCACCCAGATTATTTGGTGCACATCTCTCCTCTCCTAAACTGCTCCCAACACTGTATCCCTCCACCTGCCAACACTCCTAGCATATCAATCAGGTTGACACGAGCTGGTCTGGCATTTTATCAGAGGTTTGTGCAATTGCACACAAGTAGGCTTGGCATATTGTATCAAGGTGTGGTGTATCAAGGGGAATTATAGGTCTCCATGATATACTCTAGGTCTCTATGGAAAAGGTAAACAATGCTAGCTACCTACCTACTGGTTCACATTCTCAGTAGCCTATGTGACAGAGAGAGAGAGAGAGAGAAAGAGAGAGAGAGACATTCAAACAGCAAGAGATATGAATAAATACAGTTCCCCCAATAGACAGCCTCTCAAGGGAGAGGAAGATGATGAAGGTGGGACTAGTTTATTTCACTGTCGGTTGGCAAAGTGGAAGCTCACATCCCAAAAAGAAGAGGTTTGTATGATTTTTAATGGTTTAAAAAATGACATCAGCTGAACAGTAACGTGGGTTTTATGTTGTGCAGTAGGAAAACAAAACCAGTCAACACAATGGTACTCCTTTTATATCACCATACAGTACCAGTGAATAGCTATACGTTCTGTAAGATCTTAATGGCTATGTTCTTTGCCATAACGTTTGTCTCCTCTCATTGTCTGTGTAGGCGTTCATGTTACGACGACTCATTGTCATTGCAGCCGTCCCTCAGCAACTCAATGCCAGGAGGACAGACTTGGCAGGTAAGCCAGACGTCATTGGAGAAAGGCATATTACACTACATGTAATGGCCAGAAACGGGTATATTTATCAAGTTTTATTTGAATTATTTGATCAAATGAAACTATTCCTAATTGTCGCTGTGCATTTATTGTGTATGCTTTGAGAATATTTAGTGAAAGATCTATTTATTTATACAATATGAGCTTTCTTTTGGTTTAGTTGTTTCGGGTATTAATCCATTACTGTATATGGGTGTAATATATTACATAAACAAATGTTTGACAGCTTATTCAATGTTTTTGCTCAGCACACTATGAGGAGCTCAACCACGATTTGCAAAGGCAGCACAAGGTGGACCATATAACAGGCCTGCTTTTAATGTACCCAACCTGTTTGCTTCACATCATTGAGGTAAGAGGCAACAGCCAAACAATATGCTGATAAAAGTGTTGGAATGTCTTAAAATACACTATGTGTTTTCTTCTAGTCCTCCAATGAAGTTTTGGTTTCTTATCTTAAAGACATGCAGGAACAATCTGGCAGGTAAGGCTCTTCTAATGTATCAAAGATGAAGGATGAGACATAGGCCTACTATACAAAGCCCAGGGACCCATGGCTTTCATCGAAGTCTAAAAAGAACACATATAGTAGATGCTTCAGTTGTCACTGTTGCGGTGTGATCATGTGTCTGTTCTGTTCCCATTGAAAGTATCTTGGTGGTGGAGGCACCTAAGGTTCTGCTAATGACACACGAACCTCCATGCAGACTCTTCCACCAGTGGAGCTACAAGGTTTTGACTTTTTGTCTAATAAGTGTGGGTATTGTAACGTAGGCTGCCTTCAGAATCATCGTAACAGGCTAAATGAATATGTTTTCAACATGGTTAAAATCCTCTGAAGGTGCTGACCACATCAGACATCAGACTGGCAGAGGAGACTGAAGACAAGTCCACTGAGAGCCTGGTTGGCACAGTGTTGTCCATGGTCATGAGGCTCTGCAGTCACCCAGAAATAGCCAAGGAGGTGCGTTTGCTTGTCATTATGCTAATTGTAATCCAGCATTTTAAAAAACAGATTTACAATGGTCAACGGTGACATTGTCTCTATATTTAATAGCCTATACTGTTGTAGACTGCAGTATTCTCACGGTTATGTAAACAGAGGCAAACAAAATGTAATCAGATTTAGCACAGTTGACCACAAATAACAATTTGCAAAATATAATTGTAAATGCACTCTTTCTGACGTTCTCTACTAATGTGCTTTAAGACTTTACCTACGACAGTGCTGGATGAAGTACCAGAGTTTATAGTCCCTGAAGAAGTTCTAGACCAACTGTTGTGTAGAAAAGAGCTTATGAGTCCACAGCAATACCTACAGTTTTATTATTCACCCCTGAACATCTCAATGGACTCTGGTAAGAGGAACCTGTTTAAAATACATTGTATGATTTATCATATATTCATATTGCTTAAAAGGACACATTTTGAAGAAGCTGTACTAATACTGTTTAATATTCTAAATGTAATACATTTTTCATCACCCAAAACAAGTGCATGTTGTGACACATTCAGCAAATAATATTGTCAGTTATCAATAATGGTTTTCTTTTTTGCTCGTTTAAATGTCATTTCTGTATATGTTGCATGTATGTTTCTACATGGATCACTTAGAATAATGGAGGGACATGGGTTATTTCTGTTTGTTACAGTAAGTATTACCTTGATAGAAGTATCAACATAGGCCTAAATGCGTTTCCTTTGTGAATATCAATATCGTGTGTATTTTGCCTCTAGTTTGACGTCATCAAAGAAAACGGTTCAACCTCAATGTCTCTGGAGGATTCTGGCTGTAATGAGGAAAGATCATCATGGAGCAACAAGGGAGCCAGTGTTATATGGTATTTTGTTTATTGTCTAGTTCAAATCCTTCAGTAATGTATTGTAAATTGCAATATGTTTATTAGAATGATGGTCTTATTGTCACTTTGAACATTTTTCATAACCAAACACAGAAACCATCCAAATCATATAAAAAGACTTTTAATAAGTTTGACATTCTAATGATGATTATTTCCCATCTGTCTTGTCCAACACTAGACATTTCCTCTTTCCTCCGCACTTTAAAGAGGCTTCACAATGTGGCTACAGTTTGACACAAAGGGCCTTCAAGTTAAATATCACTCATTCATTCATTCATTTATTTGTATTTGGCCCCCGTTACCTAGAACATAAAATATGAGATGATTGAAGATGCACTACAGCAAACGATAGCTGCATGCGCAACAGTGAGAAGTTATTAGCTCATACAGTATGCTAAATATTACAGATTGTATAGCATTTGATAGCCTACTGATTATATATTAACAAAGTGTGAATATTATTATATAAATGTATTCTGATTTCAACTGAGAAAACTAGGTGAGAATCAAATGTGACACGGGGCCTGCAGACTAAGAAATACGTCAAGGGCAGCACCAAAATTACACGTTCAAGTAGCAAAGCTCTTTGTCTATTGTTTTCACATATAAAAAAATAAATACAAGCACATGTATACAGGACCAAATATGAGACATATTTCATAGGCAGGGTCACACGGCATGCTGTTGATTTTCACACAGGACAATGTATAATATAAACCTCCCAATACTTGGTCACAACACTTTTTTACCAAAGATCCCTCCACCATTTTTACTTGAAACTACTTCCACAACACACATCATTTTCCATTTTAACAAACAAGGTGAACATTTTCACTTGCCACCTGTACATTCCACCTATTCATATAAAAAAACTTGGATTTTTTTGTCTTTAAAAGGGCATGCTTACAAAATTATAATACTGGAAAATGTCTTGCTGGAATATCTGTCCTATTTTCTCTGTTTTACAGAATATATTTCAATAATGTGTTTGAAGAATATGTACAAGCCTTGACTTGGAAATAAAACATCTGTACAGAATAAAGAGCAGCACATTATAATGATCAGGAAACAAAAAATAGACAAGACAGACAATTCACTTGGTCACAACCAAATTCTAACGACAGCTCTCAACACATTTGCTTTTGTCTGCATACGTTTTAAAGGAGGGAAAACTAATTTTGTTAGTTTTGTTAGAAAGTTATTTTCCAAGAATTTCTGGTCTGCATGTTAAAAAAATTGGACATTGTGGCATTTTTGTTCAGAAATGGGTTTTAACACATTGCATTATTGCTTTGGAAACATAAGCTATAGTGACCTTCATTTAAAATGGGAAACATTACCACATTCCGCATGTCAAGGTGCACTAGAGAACTGAGTATACATCCTTATAATACAAACACAATGACGCAGCACATTTCTTGCAGTTATGTTTTAAGCTCCAGGGGATGCTGACCCTTTATTAACTGCGTGTTATTTTCAAATGTAACAATCTTTTGAGAGATGAGATTTAGCCTTGAACGTACGTTTGTGCCTTTAGAGCTGTGCAAAGCTTACTTGTATTTCAGTGTGAATCTGGCAATACTGTGCGAAGACCAGAACAACACAAATATGTCTATATATGTAATATTTAGATTTCTTTCACAATATATATATATATATTTATTAATCTCCCTGTTGTTATATACATGTATTTACAGAGAATGTAGTATTAACAATAGACCAACAATATCAAACTTGAATGAATGATATAGCAGCGCAGCAACTTTGAGGCAAAGTGTAATAAATTAACGGGGTGAACACGTCATATAAATCTGTAGTCATGGCAAGGCTGCTACAAGGAAAATAACAAGTCACTGATAGCACTTGGTAGGATGTTGCTACAGTAAATCTCTGTTTTTGTTTATATTGAACATTCAACACATCCACTAATATCTCTAAAATGAAAAATATCTGCCACTCAAAACCTTTACCTTAATTCCTGAAGTTATTGGAAATAAGTGACATTCTGGTCCCTCAGTTTTGTTTTCATATCAATCTCAAGTAAAGTAAAAACTATTCAGAAATATATCTATTTTCATCCAAATAACAAACTTACACATTCCTGTTCATAAAATAAATTCCTCTCGTTGTCATTTAGTTATTTAAATTGAATTTAAAAACTTGTCAGGGAAAATCCTTTTGATTTTGTCATCAAGGCAACTAAAGGCCTACACCTTCATGACAAAAAAAATGTATTTGAGAGGGTATGCAATGAAAATACTATGACATTAAATGGGATATGATGCAATGGTTTAACCCTTCACATGTGCACACACTCACGCAGAATAAGGTTTCCAGCATATCTGTTGAGTTAAATCTCATAGTGACACCTCTAGTGATAGGCCTTTGCGGGGATAAGTCTCAAGCTTCACAAACTATGAACTCAGCAGCTTTACTATTTTGAAGATTTCAGAATTACACTTTTCTTTACTTAGAAACATCTATGATGCCATGTGACCTTAAGTTGTCTGTTCTAATTTGCCATCTATTCTGCATTTTCATAAGCAACTATCACAATGCAGAATGCAGATGCCCCTTGATATCGTTCTGCTCCCCTAGACAGCCATGCATGCTATAGGTACATCCTGTATGAATGAATCGTAACAGTATGTAGCATCATCATAGCTCTACTGCAAGTACTACATATCAATTTGATTCCTAAGGTTTTTATATTATACATGTACAGTTAAGACAATAAATATTCAGTGATTGATTGCCTGATTGAATACCATGTAATATATATCAGTGAAAACTTCCATTGAGCAATTAAGCTCAGTGCGACCTGGTAACATGTCCAAAATATACTTTAAATCATGCACTCCCATTTATACCCAACACAAGCAACGATGCAACATCATACACAAGAGTAACACTTCACACACTGACCAAAAACCTAACACGCACTTTCCAAAACACAGTTCGCACACTCACAGTGAATAATCAGCTTGAGAGAGGGAGAGTAAATGGGGTGGTCCACACCTTATACCAGAGGTTGGCCCCAGAGAATGTTGAAAATGAATCAAAAAGAAATCAAATAGCTCAGATGTTCACAAAATTATTTAAAATTTTTTTTTTTAAATAGAAGCAAAACAACAACAAAAAAAGCCTATTTTTATTTTCTTGAATACAATGCCGCTATATTTATGCTATTGGTAAATTGTTCTAGCCGTGGTGTCCTCTCACGGGCCCAGAGAATCAGGATTTGTAACTTTATCAGGGCTACGTATTAAATTAATCTCTAGCACGTCTATATAGTCAAAGGGATGTTTCCACAGACATCTATCAAGCCGAGTCCTAGACTATTGATTGAATTTGTCTTTTAGTCTTAGACTAGGCTAAATCCATGTCCATGAAACCAGCCAAACATGTTTTTTATATTTTATATTTATCATCTCTCAATCATCATATGATCTACAAACAAAATGGATGTTTGTGTCTGGTTCTTTACAGCTATTCATACATTCAACCACGTTTTAACCATTCCTGTGTCAGTAAAAGCCCAACGTGTTTACACACTGTTGGGCTACACTGAATACGCTGCAGAGTGCTGCTGTAGATACAATCACAAGCCTTTGCTTCTCAGCCAATCAAATTATGTCCTGAATGAATGTGCACCTTCTAAAAATTGCTTTAGTTGGCCGAGTTATTAAAATAACAGGTGATTGTACAAGACGTTTGTCTTTTCTTTGCAAGCTGGCCAAGCTGTATCTGCTGAAACCAAACTTAAATTCATATTTGTATATAAACACAAAAATGTCTCAAGATGTGTATATACTTACTTACTACAGTATATGAACCACTTGTTTCTGGGGGTTACTAATCATATTGCCTCATTGAGAGAGAGGAGAAAGATGACGGATGTACAGTACCTCTTTCAATAAAACACAATGAGAACAAGCAGCAGAACACTAATTTCTCCCAGCAGTGACATTCCAGTCTTGCATGCAGTTAAAGGCAATATTGCAAGTGAATCAAATAAGGCAAAACAAAATGGTAAATCACGTAAAAAAAATTGTAAAAAAAATCTAAAATGCATTCAAACTCAAGGTGCCACCGATCAAATGAGGTGATCCACTCAACATAAAATATGTAAATGTTTAATTTTTTGACATTATTTTGATACTTTCCTAGAATGGCCCATCCTCAAAACGTGTGAAGATGCTAACCAGAGTTACTGTAAAGCTGAAGAACCCCTTCTGTGCCAGCAAGAGAGGCCCAGCGTAAATGAATGTGTCCTGGAGTGGATGTGGCAGTAGCAGTGTGTTGCTTCAGAGGGTTTAGGAACCTGTGCTGTCATAGCACTGTGCTCTCAGTCTCGTCTTCTGAGTCGGCCTTGCTGTAGCTTGTCTCTACCACTGCCACAGAGTTCCTGTAGGGGGCGATGTGGGGTATGTCAAGAATACCATCTAGTTCCACGTTAATGATAGGGATGTCCAGGTTGCAGAAATTATCTAGTGAAGAAACAGAGATGAGATTAAACAAAACATATGTTTAATATGGATGGCATATTTATACCTGTGTAAACAGAATAATATTTTAATACATATTAATGTTTATCGGTACAATTTGAACCAAATATACATTGTAGAACAAAACAGATCAACTGAATTAACTTACCTAAGTATCTGTAGATATCATATTAATGCCATGACACGTCAAAGACCAATCTACGTTTACCATTAAAACTACTATATTAACGTTCCACAATTCACTTCATGACGACCTCTGCTTGTGAGAATGGACACTTCCACAGTGTAACAATTGGGATGGACGACAGCTGAAAACTGGACAAACAGCATGTGTGCTTGTTGAGTGTACGTGGCGGGTGGGGTGAGGTGAGGCACAGGGATGTTGAGTGAAGAGGGTTGAGCGGGTGTGTGTGTGTGTGTGTGTGTGTGTGTGTGCTTGGGGGAGGGGAGGGGGTGCTGTATCTCATTCTCATACAGTAACGGGTGTGTGAGTGAGAGTTGTACATGAGAAGGCAGTAGGTTTGCACGGGGGGGGGGGGGGGGTGGGCAGCAGCAAAATGGCGTCGGCTCCTGAACTTAAATGTCCGACAGCGCATGTCCAAATATTAAATATATGCC
>JAODLL010043359.1:0-20551 GCA_026546735.1 Forbesichthys agassizii | reverse complement strand
GACGGCACTATTTTTTCAGATCGGAGCATAGTTATAGGTATATTTTTCCGAGTCGACGGTACATTTAGCAAATCGACATATTACGTAACCGGTGACGTCGGTTACGTCGACTAATCGTCCCAGCACTAAAGCTAACAGGGTTTCCATAATATAATATAACTGTTGCCTGGCTCCGCAATAGTCGGGCGGACCCAGGCTACAGTTGTCCTACCCTACCAGGTGCAACAAAACAGACTAAGGACAGAAGATGTATCTGGACACAGACCTGATGTTAAATGTTCATGAATAATCTTCTGTGCAAGGCAGCTTGCTAGAAACAATTAATAACTGTCACTGAGTTCATAACACATAAGTAATGTCAAATGTATCATAACACACATTTACAGAATGGTACAGAAGATTTGTAATATACTTATTATTTACAGTACATTTGTGTAGAATTTTTATGGTGGTGTTTAAGTATTTTTTATTATTAATTGATCTTGATCTAAATTCAATGTATGTCAACAACATTAAAATATGTCATGATGGAATAAAACAAACTTTCCCCCACTTAGTCCACGAGTGAGTCATAATTTGTATGCAAGCCATATGGTGACTTGACCATTTAATTTCCTATTCATGCTCTCTGTGAATGCAGAAAAGGACCAAGAGCTGAACAAGACGGCATATTATGTTTTCATAAATTCTTTTCTGATTTAAAAAATGTTAGGTGCATCATTTTAACAGAGCCATTGATTCCCAATCTGTGTCAGAATGTCCATGAAATGGTACCATTATGAAATATGTTTCTATTAGCAACGCATCAAGTTATAGCCATACCAGTTTTATTATACTATAAAGACATTCTAAATTCCATGCATGGGAAAAAAGGCTGGTTTTACTACTGGTTAAATGTAAACTGGATTGAGGTGAACATATTACAGTACATAGAATGCATTTTAAAATAAAACATAATATAATCCGCATATTTACCTTCTGTTGGCAGAGCATAAACTGGACCTTCATCTCCACTCTCAAACGACGAGAAAGATTCCTGGGAAGACCAAGAGGACGGGGAGGGCTGCTCGGCTGCGGATGGACGCTCAATGAAGCTGCAGGTGATGGCATTGTCTGGGGCGTGATGAGTCACTGCAGAGTGTGGAGAGACAAAGACAAAGAAGCTCAAATGTAAACGTGGAACTTTCTATTGGGTTACAAGTACAACACACACTTCACTCAAGGCTGCAGCAAGTCCTTGTTATCTTTTTTTCTAAGGGTGGCGTATTAATAAATATTGTTGTTTAAATATGCAACCGTTATACAACACAATACATGTCATTAGACTCCTTTGTCATTGGATTAGTTGAAGCTTACTGGTTCACAGGAAAAAATGCAGTACAGTATATCTATCAGACATACAATTGCAACAAACACTGCTCTCATGTAAAATTAAACAAAGAAAAATAAGTTTGCAGTTGTGACCTGTGACCAGAGTGGCTGCCAATTTTCCAAATCAAATTCTGCTGCTTACATTTTTTCTACAGTATGTATATATATATATCTATATATAAGAAAACTGTTTATTTTTTTCTCGTATTCGTATTCTTATTGCATTGCAATCACATAATGCTAATCCTCCCTGGTGACAAAGGTACATGGAGGTCAGTAGTCATTTCTTTCATATAACTTCCATCCTTCCTGCATCTCCTCACCCCCTTTCATCCCCTCTTCAGATGATGCAGCATTCTGCTAACCACAAGGTCTTGGGACAGCTGTGGGCTGAAGGTAAATACTTTAGGGTCGATTGTACCATCTGGACTGAACATGGCAGTTCTGGCCTCAGTCGCATGGGAGTTATCTCAACACTAGTGACTGCATCAGATGCCTTATACCCCAAGGGTACATGGGCTTTGTTCAGCAGTTTAGATAAACCATCTTCTGAAGTAAAACCATAAAAGTACCAATAGAAATGGTTATAGATAGAAAAAAGGAAACCCATGTTCCTATTCTGCTGAAGTTACTAAAGAATTATGTAATACAGTCTTAAAAAATATGTAATAGTCTATTTGATTACAGAGTGTAACTAACCCTGAATAGTGTGAGATTTCAATTGAAGTCAGGAAGTGTGTTAAATTAGATACCGTTTTTGCTTTACAGTTTTACAGCTTTGCGATATACACAATATGAGACTTTGTGTACACTATGTGACACAAGTGTGATTGTAGCAGGTGTTAAGTTGTAGTTATTTTTAGGAACTAGGAATAAGAGCTTATTATTTGATTGAAATATTTAGGTTTACTGTACAAATATCTTAAATATTTATATAAATAAATAGTTTATTTTTTTAAATAATTTAATTTAATTTATTTGAGCAACCTAAAAACATTTCAGTTAGTGCTGATAATCTTGGTATAGGTCAGGCCCGGGGACCCTTTGAGAATTCTACACGGCCCGCCCGGTACATCAACCATTTAAAAAAAAAAAATACTACATAAAATTACTTGACAAGCTCTGCAGAATGTTACGTTATTCACTTCTGCGTAAAAAAAATACATGGTTAAAGTGAACTGTTACGTTCGATTATGAAAATGGTGTTGCGTAGGAATAGCCAATATGCAAGTTAACAAAGTTAGCAATTTTGTGTTTCATTTTAAGTTGTTTTAGTATGTTGGTTAAAAATGTAATGTGGCCTGCAAAGTTCTCTGACATTTTAAATGTGGCCCCCGAGTGAAAAACACTGCCCACCCCTGCTGTATACAGTTGATAGATATACTATCCAGAACAGCTGATAAAGATCCAAACATGTCCATTTCATGGAGAATGTAGGAATGCTAATGTATTACTGTCATTGTACTGTATATATTAACATAAACATCTGTACAGAATATTTATAATATTGATTTAATATATTTATCTTGTAAAGTACTATAACAAAATGTTGTGGTCTGCCATACTATAACTGAAAATAATGTGATCATGCAATTAATAAATCCATGCTTCCACATTTGAACTTGTGCAAGAACAATATCGTCCTGATGTTATCAAGGTTGAATGATCTAATGTGTAAGGAATTCAGACTTCAGTCAATAAAAACATGGCGCTTGTATGAGAGGTCAACAACTGCTGTTCTTGAAGGTCACTCCCTACAGACATTCAGTAATTCAATTAATGAGGCTCCTCTCTTTTCATCATTGCACCTACAGTGCCATACTTTACTTGTACATATAGTAGCTCTCACTATTGTGAAGTACCTGCTTGCTATTGGAAACTTAAAATCACAAACAATATTGTAATTGCCACTCAATAGGCATAACCAACGATAGATAAAATTGTATTACACAAAATATTACAGTGCATGTTACTTCACATGGAAAATGTAACTTGCTATAACATTATCTTAATGCACCTTGGCTTTATCCAGCTGGAAACAAAAGTAAATAAATCGCCAGACTACCAATATATTCCAAATTGCCGGCTCCTGTTATGACCATTTCCGGTGCCTGTGTGTAAAGGGGCGGAATGCGCAATATGAAAATGATCTACTGATTTCATGGTTTGCTGGATTTTTATTTAAAGACATCATTTAGGTATTATTTGATGACGGGAACACGCTTCTATTCACACATACCAGCATGCACACCACATTACATAATACATTGTATATGGCAACAGGAATGCTATCAACAAATATAATTGAATCTCTATCATACTAAAATCAGACTTATCAACTGGTTTTAACTCGGAATGCGACCATTTCTGATGTCCGACCATTTCTGATGTAACGTCTGGCAAGCCGTTGCCTTAGGAATGCACCATAAGGGGTTGTGTGTGTTGGTTGCTATGTTTGTGAGCGCACATAGCAACCATCAATAAAACAGCCAAAGAAACAGGAAATCATTTGGAGATGGAAAATGTGTTGCGTCAATTGCGTTAATATTTTTGTGTGATATTATTTCACATTGTTTAGTTTGAGTTGGCTAGTATGGATGGGTAAGCAATTATTTGTTGCCACAATCCCTGCAAACCCAATATCATAGTGACGGATGTTATGCCTATCCGGGTCTACTGTGTTTTGTGGATCTGCAGAAGGCGTATGATCGGGTTTCCCGGGAGATACTGTGGGAGGTGCTGCGGGAGTATGGGTGAGGGGGTCCCTTTTAAGGGCAATCAATCCCTGTATGTCCAAGGCAAGACCTCCGGCACTCCCAGGATCGGTTTGCAGCCAAGTGTGAAGCGGCTGGGATGAGGATTAGCACCGCTAAATCAGAGTCCATAGTTCTCAGCAGGAAACCGATGGAGTGCCTACAGTGGGGAATGAGTCCTTACCCCAAGTGAAGGAGTTCAAGTACCTCGGGGTCTTGTTTGCGAGTGAGGGGACTGTGGAGCGTGAGATTGGCTGAAGAATCGGAGCAGCCAAAGTGGTATTACAATCACTTTTCTGCACTGTTGTGACAAAAATAGAGCTGAGCCGGAAGGCAAAGCTCTCGATCTTCCAGGCAATTTCCCTCACCGATGGTCATGAAGGGTGGGTCATGACCAAAAGAACTAGATCACGGGTACAAGAGACCGAAATGGGTTTTCTCAGGAGGGTGGCGGGCATCTCCATTAACTTAGAGATAGGGTTAAACGCGTGGCTATCCATGAGGAGCTTGGAGTAGAGCCGCTGCTCCTTTTTCATCAAGGAGCCAGTTGAGGTGGTACAGGCATCTGGTAAGGATGTCCTCTGGACGCCTCCCTAGAGAGGTGTTCCAGGCACGACCTGCTGGGATAAGGCCTTGGGGAAGACCCCAGAACTAGGTGGACAAATTTAGCTTCTTAGTCTGTATTGGCTAAAAAAGGGGAAGGGGAGGGACGGGGAAACAGACGAATGAGAGAAACGTGCATATATTCGCGTAGATTACTGCACATAGTTTGTTTGGTAACGTCCTTATGAGGATATGTTGAGTCTGCAGGACAGAATATATTATCAAGAGTGATTTGCACATAAATAAATACATTAGATTGATATAGGCTATTGTTCAGAAACTGTAAACAGATTAGAAATAGGTTGCTTAAATAATGTTGTGTTGATTTACTTAACCTAAACATTGCTTATTGATAAAGACCCACTCGTGTGTCATACCGAAATTGTATCCCCTGCCGGAAACGTATTGCTGTTTTTGGTGTCGCAAGTAATAATGTTTTTATCTGGGTCATATCATACAAAACATTTAACGTTACGTCCATGATAATAACAAAGATAGACTATGACTTTGTTTAATTTTAACATTTCTTGTTTAACCATATAGCCTATAACTTTGTGTTGTTGCTAGCAGCTAGCAGCTAGCCACCTATCTATCATAGCCCTGTAGCGGCAAGAACGGCTGTGGTTTCATGCCATGTAACCTTTCATTCATTTTTTAATACGTGCTTATGGGTACATGGCTGTTTAGCGGGCAAGGATGGCTGCAATGTTGTGCTATGATATAATTTAACCATCATTCATGAAATAATGTGCTTAGTAGATACATGTCTGGTTATCAAAGATTAACACTGTTCCTACACAGGGCTGTGTGACAAAGCTGTTGCTGTGTTGTTGACAACAACAACAATGAACTACATTCAGCCGCCTGTATCCTTTACTGTAGTCTGGACGGCAAGGCAGAATTCATCCGAAATATTAACACCTTGAAAACACTGCTGAAATTAAACCATATGTGGTCCAAAACCCATAAAACAATAATCCACGTTTTAGTAGCCTGCACCAGTACCCAGTAAACGCAATAACCTTGTGACAACGTTGTGGTTGGGTGCTTACTCTAAGAATACATTATCACTTGGAAGTCGGGGCGGGTTGGGCAGTGACTTGTTAAAGAAACAGTCACTGAAATCACACCGTTATCTAAAGAGTTCTTGTATGATGTTCTATTCCACAGAAACTATGTGGTATTTTCACCTACCCCCTTGTCAACTACATTGTATTGAAAAGTCAAGGAACTGTGTCAACAAGTGAAAAGGAGCATGAAATGACTTTAAGATTTCTTAAAAATAGTGTTAAAATCTCATATTGTGATTTAAGTATTACATTTTTATGCCCTTACTGTTAGGAAATTACTAATTTTACTCCTTTCTTTTCTTGATCCTTTGTGCCCCATCCGGGGAACTACGTATAATTTTGGCTAAATTGTATTTAATTCTCTCTCTGCATCTTCTACTTTATCCAAAGTTGACATGAAATTGCTCACTCGCATGCAGCTGCTCTACTGCGCAGTAGCTTTGCTGATATGGAATAGTCCACTGGATTATAGAGTAGGGGGAAACTGCATTTCTAAAATAGAATAAACACTACGTTGACATTTTTGTTTTAATCAACAAAACTACAGATAATTAATTTGTTTGTACTCTAAATTTTTTTATCCTAAATAAACATGCCAAAATTGCGAGACCCCCTGGCAACCAAGGTCCCGGGCAATTACACACCTTTGCTAAAAAGCCTATAGAAATACCAGCCTATTGTAGATTAGGGATGGGCGAGATCAAACTTTTTTTAAACAATTTTAACAATACCAATACAATATTGTAATAGTAATTTTGTCAATATTAAAATACTATCATCAAAGTATAGAAATACAGTCATATAATTAATAATATTAATAATATAATTACCACTACTTTCAGGAAAACCAAATATAAATGTATCTTGGCATTTTATTTGCAGAATTTTCTTAATTAGTCTGTTAATAAAAATGTCCCAACATTATGTCTACAAATAGCACCACATTGCACCATGTTTACTTGTTTACGGAGTGCACATGACTGTGTGCAAGGCGCACTTGATTCTCACGTCACACAGGTTCCCATAGTCATGTGACAAGGGACAGCTAAATGCACATGGCCCATGTCACGTGTCACGTGAAAAACTATGACCTGAGAAAAACCTAGCGCCCAGTATGTAGACTATGGACTGTGAAGACGTTTGGAAGTGATGCACCTATTCACGTTTTGTAATATAATATTACTATCGATACTATCGATACTTTTTAAGTACTGATACAAAAGAGTAGCTTGTGAGTATCGAAGTATCGATCCCGCAGTATCGATTTGCCCATTGCCACTGTAGATCAGCTCGCCTCACTAGTTGTAATGAAGTAAGTAAGTAAGTAGGTAAATAGGTAAGTAAGTAAAGTTTATTTATAGAGCTTTCAGAGACAAAGGTCACAAAGTGATTTACAGTAAAAGAAAATCAAACAAATAAAATCCTACATTGTACAAAATAAAAGTACATTATAATATTAAAAAATAAAACCTAACACTATGTTGCTAATTAAAAGCTTGCCGAAAAAGATGTGTCTTGAGGAGTTTTTTAAAAGCGGCCACAGAATCTAAGGCTCTAATGGGAGAGAGATCCATAGCCTTGGTGCCACCGCACCAAATGCACAATCACCTCTCGTCTTAAAATGTGTTCTTGAAACCATTAAAAGCTTTTGGGATGAGGACCTCAGAGACCGACCAGAAGTGTTAGGATGTAATAAATCCAAGATGTAAATAGCTGCTTGACTATGCAAGACTCTGTAGGTAATGACCAAGATTTTACAATGTACTCTAAAACTGATAGGAAGCCAATGAAGGGCCTTGATCACAGGAGTAATGTGCGCTTTCTGTTTAGTCCCAGTTAAAAGCCTAGCAGCTGCATTTTGAACGACTTGTAGTCGGTCCATGGTCGATATATTCAAACATGTGTACAATGCATTGCAGTAATCCAGACGTGATTAAATAAAAGCACTTGCAATTTGCAAACCACTGATCTAATCTTGGCAATGTTTCTGAGATGAAAGAAACAGGAACGAACCACAGATTTCACATGACTGTTAAAACACATAGTTTTATCGAAAATAACACATACATTCCTTAAATTCCCTGAAACAGTGGCTAATAGAAATCCCAAAGATTTTCTAATCTTTGGGGTTATATCGTCAGGGGCAAATGTCATTACCTCAGATTTGTCTGTGTTTAATTGCAAAAAATTGTCAGCCATCCATTTGTAAGTAAGGAGGCTAGGCAATTCAGCAGAACTGACAGTTTGTCAAGCTTGTCAGGGTCAAAAGATATATATAACTGAATGTCATTGGCATAACAGTAAATAACTACCAATGATCATGCCCAGAGGAAGCCTATACAAGCTGAATAACAGGGGGCCCATGACAGAATTTTGGGGCACAGCACAACAGGGCCGTGTCAGACATTGATGTTCCTACTGACACACAGAAACTCCTATCAGAGAGGTAAGAGGAAAACCAATTCAGAGCAGATCCATAAATGCCCACAAATGTATGTAGTCTGTCAATCAGAATGCCATGGTCAACAGTATCAAAGGCAGCACTGAGATCAAATAAAACAAGCACGGACATTTTTTTTCAGCAGCCATTAAAATATCATTGGAAACCCTAATAAGCCCTTAGTTTCAGTGGAATGCATTTTATGGAAGCCAGACTGGAACTTATCAAAGATATTTTGAGCCTCCAAAACATCATGTAATTGCATTGCCACAACCTTCTCCAAGAGTTTTGATACAAAAGGCAATTTTTAAATAGGCCTGTAGTTATTAACCACTGATGTGTCCAGATTATTTTTCTTTAATAGAGGCTGAACAAAAACATGTTTAAAATCAATCACAAACTGCATCTTTCTCTCTGCCAATTTTAGCCTACTGAGCGGCCGTTAACAAGCAACTCTGGACATGATTGACATTTGGCAGTTTGTGCTTCATTTGTAATTAAAATGAATTTAAACAAACATTTATCGAACATTTGTTATACTTTTATTGAGGAAAATTATATTGCAATAATCACTGTTATCACCCAGCCCTATTGGATAGTGTAAAAATTATTACTTTCTAAAATAACCAGGTGGACCAGTTCACATTAAACAAAATTGTCAACAAAATTCCTTCCATTTTACCCCATTTCTTGGTATCTCCTTTTTTCGGTCTGCTGCCACCAAATCACTGTTCTTACACAGGCTAGTGTAAATCTGACCACTTCCTGTTTCCAACCCCACTGGGCCCCCTCTGGAATGTGTGTGCTAGACTGTGTAGCCCCCAGTCAGGGTTAATGTTTCAAAATGCTGGCAGGCCACGCTTCTGCGGGTAGACCAATGAGAAAAGCAGAGAACATACAGTATCTTGGACAGATCTTGGACCTGAGACTGACCAGTGTTACGTCAGTGGAGTGAATAAAAGCAGGGCTAAACGGTCTGAACCAGTCTGCTGTTAACAGGAATCAAGGCTTAGGCATTATGTTGACTAGCTGTTAAAACATGCAAAATACATGTATAACCTTAAAACAACCTAACCAGTAACCACATTTACCACAATAAAAGGAACTATGTTGCATCACCACTTAGATGCAAATCTGATGTAGTGAAGCCTTGTGTCTATGTGTTTCAGGTCTGTTTTCTGCTCTGTCTCTTCTGGCCAAGAAATTCTAACTTTGTATGTAGGCGACAACATTTTTTTTGGAATAGTATCTAAGAAAGATGTGTTTTGTACAAAGTTGTTTGAAGAGCAGCTGGACAAACAGAACTTGCTCTGACATGATTATCTTGTTTATTGTATTACATATTTTGCCGCTGATTGGAAATAATTGTTTAGCACACAAAGACCAGTCTGTTAGCGCAGGCGCTTGACAGTAGCTGCTATCTTAAATAATTTGTAGAAATAAGGAAGCACATGCTCTCAGACAGCAAGAAATCAGTGCATCTTAAAGTAAACGCATTCATCTGACCCCTTTTAAAAGCTCATATTAAACAATTAAAGCATCGCCAAACAGATGTACTGTTTGGCGATGCTTTAATTAGAATGTATCTCTCCTCTGTATAAAGTGTTGCTAAATGCAATTCATATCATCTTTCAACTAGCATGCCAAATGTAAAGGCCTATTTACAAGGTTTATATTCATAGGAAGCGTGTGGGTGTGTATACCCTTGATTTTGAAATAGACAGAGGTCACAAAGTCACAGACAGGCCTAGCACAGACCACAAGATCTTTGCGCAGGGGTAAGCTCCACGTCAACCCAAACAGTGTGGCCTTTGATAGCACATCTCTCAACACCACCCTGGCCTCCTGACAACCACTGACCTACATTTAATAACACAGCCTTCTCGACAACCTAACGTTTTCTTGGGGGAAGGGGAAGAGATGGAAATTACTAGAGAAGAGGGGTACGGGAGAAAACCCTACTTTAGGGTTGTAATAATATGAACACATGGCATTTAAGAGTGCCAAGAATAATAAAGGGCTCTAAAACCAGTGCATTCCGGTCAAATGAAACTCTAGCCTGGCAGCTAACATACACCCTTTTCATCCCTATTCTCCATCTAAGAGACAGACCATGGTAGCACCAACGGAAAACTAATTGCTACACATTCCTTATCTGCCCACCAACAATGACCCAAAAAGCCCAGACAGACACTGATGGCCAGTTTCACAGACATGGATTAGGCCTAGTCCTAGACTAAGATCCTTTTTTCAATGGAGATCTTCATTGATTTTTTGTTTCAGTCTTGGACTAGCCTTAATCCATGTCTGTGAGTGTATTTTCCCCTGAAACATGTCCTGTGCTTCGACTGGACACTCCGGATTAGCCTTAATGAGGCTAAACTGAAGCAGATATTGTTTGAAATGCATCACAAGGATTTGTTGGCATCCATGCGGCAGTGTATGAAGAATCATTTTGGGGCTTACCAACTACTTTGGGCTGTTTCTGTCTTAGCGGAATACGGGGGAGTTTGGTGCTGATTCGGCTAAATCGTCCACACAGGATCCGTTTGGCTTTTTTGCTGTCAGTAGAGAAAGGGGGATGACAACATGGAAAATAAACTCTTCAACCTTCAAAAGCATATTGGATTTTAGCTTCAAGACACAAGCTTAGGGACTATACTCATATCATAATGTCAACATAAACATTAAAAAATACATAAATATTCATGTATTCGACTAACTAACTCATCTTACTGCATGCTAGATAAAAAAATCCCATACAGAGGTTTCCATGGCCATGGCAGCTGATGCAGTAGGGAGCCCATCATGCCAGTTACTCACTTGTGGTGGTCTTTATGTCGACAGAGGCACCAGCAGCTCAGCAGTGAGAAGAGGAGGATGAGAAGAAAAGAGACCAGGGTTCCTGCTGCAATCACACCCATCCGCAGGTTGGGCTCTGAAAGAGTACAAGCAAGGCATTCTGGCAGAGCAACACAGCTGAAAAGTTTAGAATGGCATTATAGCCTATTGTATATCACTGACAATTCACCAATTGGTGCATTTTTTACATTTATGGTGCTCTCGTGCCTGTATTTATGATACTATGACTGTGCATTTATAAACATTTACAAACATTTAACAGTTTAAATCTGGATTTCACTACTTCCTAATTTCACCAATAACCAATCTCCTTCTGTAAATATATACATTATATTTAACTGTGAAATCAGTGGTGCTTTCAAGTGAACTGCATCCTTTCCTTGCCTCGAATGAGCCTACATGCCTGCTACCACCATAACTCAACAATTATGTATTAGCCCCCTCCCCTCTTTCAGGGACACACCCTGAGCAAAATGAGCTCTGGACTGTGTGGAGGACAGCATCGGGAGCAGATGACACCAGTGTTAAGCCAGACCATTAGTTCTGGCCTAACAGCACTGGGAGTCCTTGCACTGTCATGTAATAAGGCTGAGATGGATGTTGCCGTGGTTCTGACTGGAGTTACAGCTGGTCAAAGCAAAGGGGGCAGGGTGGGACAGAGGTGGTGTAGGAGCATGTGTCCTGTGTCATTTTGACAGCACAGCCCAGCCCGCCATACCCCTATTGGTCAAATTGGGGTAACACTCCATTCCATCCTGAGACCTTGTTGTCACTTCCTCTGTTGTAATCCCTCCCCTCCCACTGCCCCTCTTTGCTACACACACCACCTTCTTCTCTACTGCCCCTCCTCTCTCTGGCTGGCTGGGCACAGGGCCAACACACACAGCCATAAAAAGGCCACTGCATGGTATCTACTTGCTGTGAGCTGCCTGGCTAGGCATGTGCTGAGCCGACTAAATGGTCTCTGGCTAAATATGACTTAATGCTAATGTCACTACTAGCAACTGACTGTTTGCAACAAATGAACAGGCTGACCCTTTTTTATTGTTTATGGAACAGTAAGAGGTCTGAACATAAAAACTAGTGACACTGGACATAACATTTAGGAAACACTGAAATATCACATGTACTGTATAGAAGGTAAGTATTTTATGTGTATTTTCAGCATTACAAACTACTGTACTTTAAAACATTGCAAATTACCGGTACCCTGGTTTACCCTTGACAGTATTTCAAAATCATTATTTATAAAGATGGGCATTTGGAGACTAGATAAATCTATTTAAGAACAGTGTTTTCTTACGAAGGTTGCAGGCACCAGAGACAGGATCACAGTTTCTCTCATGGCAAGCACAGGTTTGGTTGCAGTTCACTCCATACTGACCAGGTTGGCAGGTCATATTGCAACTGGAGAAGTAAGGAGACAAGAAATGTTCAATGTGAACAACTAAGTGTAAAGCCTGTTGCACACTGCAAGCAGAGCTGATCTGGACCTGAAGCGCATGTGTTTCCCTGCTATGCTTTGCACACTGCCGGCGGATATTCCCCTCCCCCACCAGCACTGTGTCAGTTGGTCATGATAGCCTAGTGGGCGTTGCACTGAATAGTGTAGTAGGAACATGATATTATGCTTGCTGTAGGTCAGTAAATGTATAATCACAAATATATTAACATATTTTTTTTAGGACGTTTAACAACTGTCTAATCAAGGAAATGGTACGCATGGGGCTAAGAAGCAAGCAAACCGTTTTCTTCTAAATTAATTTATGTAGGGTTTTACCTGCTTCTACAACATATTTCCATTGCATTCTGTGTAAAGCGCTTCAAAAATGCCTTGGCTCAGAGAGCAGCTTCGGCCTCGCTTGCACTGTGCAAAGATTCATTAACATGGGAGCGGATTCAAAGCGAAAGGCTTGGCGTCAGCCTCGCTTCAGCTCTGCATGCAGTGTGCACCGGCCTTAAGGCATCACTCATGCAGAAAGCTTCCGCTTAAATGTTGTGAAAAATTTGAATTAATGGGAGGGCTTTTTCAACAACCATGGCAAAACATTTCCTGTACAAATTGTTTTGATTAGACATGTCCTCTGGAATTTATCTTTGGTATTTAAGAAGAAGAATGCTTTAAACCCAATCACTCTTTAACTTGAGTGAAACAATGCAAGTCACTGTGTTGTAGTGTTGATTAGGATGGAAAACAGCATGTTTTTGCTGTGAGGAATCCTGTGTGAGTCGTGACTTACTAGGTCCCATAAAATCCGGGGTCACACAGACACTCGCCGGTGACGACGTGACACACACCGTTAAAACAGTGGCTGCAGTCGTTCTCACAGTTCTCACCATATGTGCCGTTGGGGCAGCGAACCTCACACCTATCACACAACAAGGATTCCTGAGATTAGAGGCATTACCACCAGGAAAGAGCTACGGACATTATCCCATCATCTACGCTGTATTAGCTAACAGTTAAAGCAACTGGTGAATTTTCTGTGTGCTGTCTTGTAAACGCAAACGTCTATACTGTATATATGTATAGTATGCTTAGCATTTGTGTGTGTGTGTGCATCCCCTCTGAGTCTATGGAAACAACGCCTCACCTATCCCCGATCCAGCCGGGGTTGCAGTGGGAGCACTTGCCCTGAATAGGGTCACAGTGGTGTCCATCCTTACACGTGGGACACACTTCCTGGCAGTTGTCCCCAAAGAAGCCCTTGGAGCACAGCTGGTCACATCTGGTCCCATTCCAGCCTTGATCACAGGTGACACACCGGCCCTCTGTCACCTTACAGGGCTGCTGACCCTTGCAGTGCCCACACCTGTATGGCCAGCCATGCAGTAGAGGAATCAGTCACACCCAGCGTGTTTGTGGTTAGGAACACTGACACACTGAACAACCAGTCTATAGCACGTTCATATAGCCAGCTGAATACAGTGTAATATGAAGCTGTCCTTCCAATTGGCCTATAACAATTTGTTTATGGTAACAAACTTCTAATTACTGGTATTGTGTTAGTAAGTTACAGAAAGAGAATTAAAATCCTGTTTGTTTTGGTTTTCAACAGCACTCTTTCTGAGAGTGACAAGGACAGGTAAAAGGTGTAGCCTGAATTGCTTTTACTTGTTGGCTGGTGAGCATTGGATAATGTGAATAATAATTCATAAAATCTAGCTTAATATGGCTCCATTGAAGAAGCCACTCAAATATAAGGGATATCAGCCATGGTATATCCAATCGTATTTCCTCTTAAACCCACAACACTGCACTGTAGCGCTGCATTTACCTGTTCCTGCAGTTCTGCCCATAGAATCCAGCTGGACACGGCTCCCTGCAGAACTTCCCACGGTACCCCGGTGTGCACGTGCACGAGCCGTCTGCTGGGCTGCATTTGCCATGCACACACTGGCAGTAGCGGTCACAGCGCTGGCCCCACAGCCTGTCTCGGCACTGGCAGCGCCCAGTGAACTGGTCGCACGGTGAGTTGTTACAGTTACACTGGGCACCGCAGTTGCGGCCCGACCATCCGGGGTTGCAGAGGCAGCGTCCTGTCATGGCATCGCACACTGAGTTGGGACTGCAGTAGCAGTTGTTGTTGCACTGGGGACCCCACACACCTGGATGGCAAGTGCACCTGCCAGTGTCTTGGTCGCATTTACCCTTCTGGCACAAGCATACGTTTTCACATGTGGGCCCCCAGCGATTGTGGTTACAGGTACACTGGCCTGTCAGGTCATCACACTGGCCGTTGGGGTAGCAATTGCATTTGCCCTTGCAGTCAGGACCCCAGAATTGGGCGGGACACTCTGCAAAGACTGTATTGTCATCATCACTGTGCATGCAAAGACATTTATATTGCTCTAGTTTTAGAGAGGGCATTTAGATAGCGTTCAGTGTCATTACAAATGTTGAAATGTTACAGTCGCTACGCTACAAAGTGAGTCCATAATCTTACTTGTATCGCAGCTAGCTCCAAAATATCCATGACGACAGCGACATTCATTTGGCCTGACACACACCTCGTTCTCCTTGCAGGTAAAGTTGCCCTCGCAGAGAGCTATGGCAGAGATACATGCTATTACTATTTCACATATAGGGAGATGCATGGCGAATGTTGAGAAATGTTGAATATTTGGAAGAATACATACGTGTCAGACATTCTTCTCCTAGCTGCCCCCATCCACCGCAGCACACAAAGTCTGATGAGCTAAAATATTAGTATAAATAAGATTCAGCAAAGCAAATGTAAGAATATAGTATACAAACTGAGGGTCAAGTATAAGTCCACTGCCCAACTAATTATATCTCTAATTTAACTCCCTTATTTGTCAAAATATGTGAAGATACACATATATTGTTCTTAGCAGGTTGGAAACTAATTATTATTTTAATATACAACAATTTGCTGATTATTTGGTCAATGTGATTATTTCAGATTATATTTTTTTAAAGGTAGAATGAATGAGAAAAATATGGCCAGAGATATATTCACCACGTGAACCATGCTACTTTGCATACATTCTCAATCCATCTCATATGGATCTTTTGATCACAGATGATGTGGCTAACACTGAATGCTATTCAGGGAATTGATTATGACTCATTTGCTTTGCATGCATGCTAATTGTATAAATATGGGTAAAAAACATCTGCCGACACACACTCTCAAAACGTTCTCCTGAACACTGGAATAGTCACCTTTGAAACAATAGTCACCCTTAATGTTAAACCTGAAAGTTATTACCTATGTAGTTGTTAGCCCAAGAGGGCAGAGCAAAGAGCATGGGTCCATGGAATACGTATAGACTACAACTATTACTAAAGTTAAAGTCACAATAAAACCACACAGATCATGGCCTAATCCAGCTGGTTAAACCTTTGAGAATCTGTTGATGGCGTACAGTATGTTTTTATGGAGCATGCTTCAGTCTTTACATCCAATTTAAGGTTGTTAAGCATTGCTAGAGAAAGATTACTGATATTTTAGCTCAACATCAAAACAAAAACAACTCTCTCTTGACAGTGAATGTGCATTTCCAAGGCTTGGATAGTGTTGTGTGGCGTGGTCCACTCCACTTTATAGCTGAGTAGGAACACCATCATTTTCCAGAATGGACAGCTAGCAGACTGTGAGGAGATATTTGCTGAATTTGACAGAAGTGTATTAAGAGAATATAGAATAGAATTGCTTACCTCACATATAAATGATATGTAGACCTATAATTCACTTGATCTTTTAAACTATTAGCTATAAAACAGTAAATTTCCTGTTTCAAGAGGAAGTACTTCATGTCAGGCCTTTGGAAACAGCTGGATGAGATGTAATTAGCATTAAATGTATAGTCAGCTATTGCAAGCTAATTGTAAGATAATACACTATTTGTCAAATTCACCAAATATCTCCTCGCATTTCATCACCATTCTCTGCATGCTTAAAATAATATCTGGTAGGCTACTCCTACACAGCCCTGGCTCCATAAATAGGAACATAAACAAAGTGGTAAACACTGCTCATAACAACAAGGCTGCTTGGCTTTCAATGTGTGGGGTGGAGCTTCTGAGGGAGTTTGTTTTGATTTTAGCTCAAAGATAGCAACCGTTCTCCAGAATAACTAAGCCTGCCTTTAGTAGTGGGCTACTACAAGCTAGCAGTGCGTTGTATATTCAGAGTAGTGGTTTGGAGGCCAGGTTTGGATCTGTCAGAAAAGGAAAGATTGTGTCTCCTCCTTCCATGCCTGTGACCTCCAACAGGCCCGCAACACTGTATCTTTGCATAGAGTGTTTAAAGATAGCATTCTGACAGAATTATCATTCATTGCATACATTTTATATATAGTTTTGATTATATATAGCATTGATTATATTTACTTACAAATAAGTGTTTAAATAATGAAGTTTTAGGTATTCCATTGTTACTAGGCCTTAGCTACTTATTCTAAACAATATGTATCAACTGACATTTAGTATCTACTATTGCACTAATTTACACTTTTATACACTTAGCCACTAAATACATGGAGCCAATGGAGCTACCCCCATAGAGCCACATATGGCAAAAACTACACTGGTGATATTGTCAGCACAAACGGAATGCAGTAGTTCGTTGAACATTGTTAGGACATAGACAGGAAATTCTGACCTGTGGTGATGAATGCAAAACTAGCTTCCTCCAATTCATCATATAAATAAGTCAGAAAAATATATAAATGTATCAGCTCCATATGTATAAACATATTATGGCAAAAATATACTGAAGCAACAATAGCCTAGTAACTCCTGTAGGTGGAGGATTGCTAATGTAATTACTGTAAATAACATTGGTAGTGAATGGCGAAGAATACATACTGAAAGATTAGTCTAGAAGATGTAATGCATAAAACTATTTTCATTTTGTCCTCCCTAACAAAAGCCAAAACTAATTCCATTGGTATAGTTGCATGTGCACATCAATAAATACCATATGTTTGGTGTTCACAAACAAATAATGATTAAGTATATGGTAAAAGCAAATTTTATACACTATTCATAGAGGGCACACCAAATGTCCAATGTCTCTATGTTGATATTCCAGCAACATAAACATCTTAAAAATAAACATGGATATACTCATTAGAGCCTAATTATTGCTGCCTTAAAGGATTTGTGGGCATGGTCCATTACATCCAGGTACTGTTGATAGGAAATGTAGAAGACTGTATAATGGATTGTGGAGTATTTACAGTTTCCAGTGATTATAGGCGCAAGGTCATTGCAGCGCCCCCTAGAGCGTAATCATTGAGGTCCAGATGTATAAACATCTGGATGGTAGCTTTCTTCAATTAACTCCTCCCACTACGGCAGACTGGGAACTTACACGTATGAAAAATACAGACAACTAACATGAAATAAAATAGAAAGATAGAAAGCATTGTTAATGAGCTATTTAAACAAACGCACATAGGCCTATGCATCTGCCTGAAATGTGACTGTATTATTTAAAATAACATGCAAACTAACCACGTCCTAATTGTTGCATACCATATTTTTACCATCACATTGGTTTCATTACTTATTTTTATGAAATAGGCCTTTTTGTGGTATAAACTCTTACCCTGGTACTTTGCATACATTCCTGCCTTTAGAATTGAGTTCTTGGCTAAAGCTGATGCAAATAAACAGACACACCACAGCAACAGCTACAGAGTTCTTCAATTCCATTGTAGAAGAAGCACCATCCTTCTAGACGCTTGGTTTGTTCCGCATTTCTCCTGTCTCTAGATTTGGCCACTCCAAATTATTTCCTATTCGAAATCCAAAAAGTGTCTTGATAAAGTTTTTTGTATCATAACAGTAGCCTAATCCTTATGGAGACATGATCTAGCACCATCCACGTCCGTGATAAACCAGAATGAAAAAAGAATAAACAGCAAGACCCAAGATCGCGCTCCAGACTAGTACCAGCAAATGTTCCTTGTCCTCAGTAGACCTACGGCATCGATTCCACGAAATTATGCCAGAAAATAGGTCATTGTGCGAAGCGTCACGGTGCAAAATACCCATCCACTATGTAAAATAATCATTAGGCTATTCTTCCAAGCAACATGTCAAATTATTAACCCGAAAAAGTTCGCCTACAATAACATAGCCTACTTTCCTAGATCTGCTCTCAAAAATAAGTGTTTAGTCCGTTAATGTTGTCGTCTTATGCGCTCTCAGGAGTGGCAGAAGGGAAATTCCTGATTTGTTACTCTATGCTTGGCCACATGACTGCTTTGTGCGTTATGCGTGTGCGCCGCCAAATGTACAGGCCTGTTTGTAACGGTAACAAGCATCATATCCTAGATTATGTCCACGTCAATCAACGTGTAACAGCTTGAAATGTCAATCATAATCATATATCCCACAGTTAGGGCTTGACGCAAGTTTCAACATATATAAAGTGTTTATTTTTCATCATTAGGCTTTGATAGTTTCCATCAACGTCTTCGTCCCGTTTACAGTCAAAGTAGCCTATAGTTTTAAATTAATTTGCTATCTGAAGAATTACCACTATTGTTAACAATTATGTCTTCAAGTCTGTATTTACATATAACGTTTTAGCATTTGAGCCACATTTTTTTTTTTTATGTCTGGGGTAAGAACTCAGCAGAATGATGTGTTAACTTTGTGTAACTAAATGGCTCCCTCTCCTGTATTAATAGAGGAACTGGCATTTCACATCAGTCAGTCAAATTAAAATCCTATAGAGTACAGACAAGTGGTATTTCCCCACTGACAAGTTTGTCTTAGAGTAAGTGAACATATACATGACATGCATGAGTATCGCACTATCCTTGTGTGACGGAGATCGTCCGTCCCTTTCTGGGAATCGAACTTCGATCTCCCATGCAGAGAGCAGACGCTCCTACAAGGCAAGCCAAAAATCCATGGGCCCTAACCTGCATCGCCAGAGCGTCCTATGAGGCGTCGGAGAGTGAGGATTAGCACCGCACAGCACCGGCTGGCCACTGCTACACTTGTATATTATTCAACCTCTGAACAGCTGGTCCAAATTATGCGCATATTATTCTTCTGTAATTAAGTACATGATACTAAAATGTACATGATCTCTCATCAAGTGACATATTATGACTCACTCACTCTACGAATGCATTAAACAAATCATGTATGGGATGTGACAGAGCTTTAACCTGCAAATAAAGATACAGTCGTCTTGTTCTGACTGAGAATATCATACTTGGTTCCTTTCACTGGCTTCTTGAAGGCTTCTTTGTGCTGCTCGGTGGGTTAGGCCTAAAATATCCTGTATCTTTAGGTCATCCAAAGCCAGTCTGCTGATAGAGTAAACGGAAGGGTGGAGCAGGTCAGCAGGTTTTAATTACTATGCTAAATATGTTCTTATATCTCCTATACCTGCCTGTCATTTTTACACTTTGTTTTCCTAAAAAGGGGCAGTGGACGCCAAAATGTCTAAAACATGTCATCAGGCTGCTCGGTACTGCTGAACTAGGCTTGATAGAAGTGATCTGTCCGATAGGACTCGAACCAGGAGAGAGCAGAGTGTGCAATCCCCAGCTCAGCGAGCTGCAGCACAGAGGTCTAAAAGGATGAGGACTAAGCTGCTATTGGAGAATGAGAAATTAAAATGAGCTCATAAATATAGTAGAAACGTCCATCCATCCAGCCATCCATCTTCTCCCGCTTATCCGGAGTGGGGTCGCGGGGGCAGCAGCTCCAGCAAGGGACCCCAAACCTCCCTTTCCTGAGTCACATTAGCAAGCTCTGACCTGGCGTTCCAAGGCCAGTGTGGAGATATAATCTCTCCACCTAGTCTTGGGTCTTCCACGAGGCCTCCTCCCAGCCGGACGTGCCTGGAACACCTCCAAAGGGAGGCGCCCAGGGAACATCCTTACCAGATGCCCGTACCACCTCAACTGGCTCCTTTCGACGCAAAGAAGCAGCGGCTCTACTCCGAGTTCCT
>JAODLL010043338.1:0-18606 GCA_026546735.1 Forbesichthys agassizii | reverse complement strand
AAACACCCCCCCCCCCCCCCCCCCCCCTTTAAGCCTTCAAATGCTCAGTAACATGATTTCATCCTCGCTGTCCTGATCGCTTTGGGAACCTCACGTCACGTCATCAGTAATGGGATGTGACGGATTTTTAAACACAATGTTGTGTGTGAGCAGGCCCCAGTCAGTCCATGTGTCATGGGAAGAGTCTACAAGCCACACACACACCTCCACAAAGCCCAACCCCATCCCCCTTAAACATTCCTCACTTACTTACACATCCCCCTCTTCGTTGTACCCCCTCTTTCAGCCCTTAAACTCCTTCTCCTGCTCCCTTTATTTTCTTTCACTGCCCCCAATCCTATGCCCCCTTTGTCTCTAAGATCTGTTGGAATGCTACTGGCAGCCTAACCACAGGGCATTGTGGGTGGGATTGAGTGAGGTCACAGCCAAGGAAGTGAACTCGGAAGTTTTTACATGAATTTAGCAGTATCTATATTTATAACAGTGTATCGAAGGACCTGCATCACACTGTGTGTTTATTGCATAACAAAGTATTTAATTTGCAGCAGCTTTATTTAAAACAAGTATTTGTATTGTTCTGTGGAAATCACAGTACGTGGCAGAAATATTGGGGAAAATACTTGCTACTAACCTATTAACCAACTATTATTATTGTTTTCTATCTATCTATTCATTTAGTATTTTTTGTAATATCCACACTGTTCTGTAAAGCCTAAACACACCATGACACTATGACACACCACTGCCAAACAAAACAATGCAATACTACTGTATATACCACATACATGATATGCGTGTCCACTGAATGGAACTATGTGTGGCAGTCAGTTTATTTTTAAGAAGGCTATTCTATATGATCCAAGGATAGAACTTCAGAGAAGAAAGGAAAGTGGAGCCCTATTCTCTTGAGACTTCAAAGGCTACTTTAACATTTGAATAGCCATCATGGTTCAGACGTTCTGGCACTTTTGAAAAATGCCTCTCTCACATTGTTCAGATGACGGCTCTCCAAAAGTTTGCTTTGTAGTTTGATGAAGTGATTCTGGATCAAAAAATGATATTGCAGAGATGTTCCTATACATTGGTGGAGTTTTAAAGCCAATATGGTAGAGTTTAAGATTAAGTTAATGGTAACTAGTTACTTGCCTTGGCTGTCTAAATGCATGAAGGTTAATTAGTGAGAATGCCAACTACTATGAATATCCCATATAGCTAATATCAATTATTCATTATCTGTGTTTTTTTCACTTTTAAAAGAGGCTTAAAGTACATTGTTATTGTATTTTAAAAGGAATTGGTATATAGTTGAATATTTGTGAATTCAGATAATGAGATATCATCAGACTTATTCTACAGTATATTATCGGTAAATAAACTCTTTTTTTCTCCAGCTTTTCAAGCTGCCAGAAATCACATTACTCAGAAAGCCAATTGCATAACTGCAAATTCGGCTTTAGTATAACCTTGCATAACCAAATCAAACCAATGACGTCACAATGACTGCATCCTTCTTTTATGCATTCGATGTTTGTAAGTTCATACTGATAGTAGATACACTCATACTATTGTATTCTATATGCTGTAGTCTGATGTGGAAAAGCAAGAGTATGTTTAGTAGGTGAGAGGAGAGCATGTGAAATGTAATATTGTACAACCTGCGGAAGTAGAGCTTTTGTAGCATCAATTCACACACACAGCTACTCTCTGGGATATCTCATTACATAGAAAATAAACCACCACCACTACGCACGCACGCACGCATCTCATAATACTTAATTTTGCCTGTCCATGAAAGCATGCCATCTTTGACTAAACCAGAAGGATGGCTGTGGTTTGACTCTTTTGTTTCTCGTTTGTCTCTCATTGACTTCACTCCCACTGTGAGCTGGCAAGACACATACTGTATATACATGTATGCTATTATGTTAATAGCAAGACATAGTAGCGTAAAAAGATACAGTATAAGGAACAGATGCATTCAATTAAAAACAAATGTTTATCTGGGGGGTCTCTCACCACACACACTAATTGTGTGTTGTATTTGACAACCTTGTCCTAAACTTGTTGCTAATGAGTTGTTGCGAGATGGGAGGCATTTCCTCTTGTGCCAGTCTTCCCCATTAAAGCCCTTATCAATAGGCTCACAGGCTAAAGGCATCTTCTGTTGAGGGTTGGCATTGGATCTAAAGCACCTCACTTCCTATTGCTTTCACAGGATTGCAGGCACATTGAGTTTCCCGCCTTTGGCACAAAGTGAAGGGCCATCTCCCAATAGTGTTTATTCACTAAACTTCAATATAAAACAAAGAAAGAACTTCCTGATCTGAATACTACATTCAACTAGCTAATGGCAAAGCATTGTTTTTAGCACTACACTCCTCGGTTATAGCGCCCCTGCGCACTCAACTGTCACCCCAGCTCACTGTTAACGTTTGGAAACAGTTGTGTAAAAGGTAAGAAAATATACGCCTATAGGTATAAGAGCAGAAAATAAATAGTTTAAATGCTATTTTAAATCGCAGGGGGTTTTCCAGACACAAATTGAGGGGTGTAGGCTTACAGTACTTAAAACATGAATATCAAGTACTGTGTACTGTATAGTAACTTTAGTTAAAAACACACACAATGTTGACATCAGAGTAATATTTTGCCAGGTACTTTTGTAGTAAATGACCTGTCTCAGTTTTGTTCTGTGCTGCTCCCAAAAATGTCCCACTGTATCAAACTCCTGAGAATCTATTGACACCATTCATATAGTATATCCTGTCAACACATTGCCTTATTGTTGCTGATGAGCCTAGGGCTTTGTGGTATTGGCAGATGATATACTAATAATGAAATGAAGAGATATTCGTTTTTTCCATTTCATTCACATTCCTTCATTAATTGACTCATGACAGTCTATGCAGCAGGCCTGTACAGTATATAAAGTAGTGTATACTGTATATCCAGGTTACACATTCTATCTACAATGTACAGTATTTACAAACTGGTGTGTGACTTAACATACAATATATTCTGCACTGTATATTAAGTCACACACCAGATGTTTGTTCAGACAATGATATTGTAATTGAACTATAGGCCTAGTTTTCCAAGAGACAATAACCACTAATAAAAATGACTTATTGAAGAGGCAGACATCCGATGCTCTCAGCACTCTCACAATCACGTTTGCTGCTGAGCATGGACTCTTGAAGATTTTCTAAAGAAAAGGGCTGATGGAATGTTCCCGAGATTAATAAATTAGTCAGCTAGACTCAGCAATGGCTAAGCTAAAATGAATTGCCTATACATGGGAAAACTCAAAAAGCAGACACATACTTTTTTGTGGATATACGCATGTGATACACAAGGCGGGAAAACAGGGTGTTTCCCCATATTCTTGCTTTCTTCCCCTCTCTCTCTCTCTCTCTCTCTCTCTCTGTCTCTCTCTCTGTCTCTACTTCTGTCTTATGTGGTTTCTGTTACTTTACACCAATTTCACAGCAACCAGTCTAGTGTTTTGGAGGAGGCAGAGTGCTGTGTTCTCTTCAGGGGCTCTCTGGGATGGGGTGTTCTTTGTGTATAAGTGTTTTATTAATTAATCATAGATAATGGACAACTATTGTCTGGGTCATTTTATGAGACACTGAGGTTAGTGGGTACAGATGGCTATAACCATGAGGGCTATAACCATGTACTGATAACTAATAACTGCTACTGAAAAAAACATCTGGCACTTCCTCCAACGGATTAGCATGGCGCTATGTGCATGGTGCTATGTGCTGACATTCTGACATACAGCAGAAAAAAAAGGACAAGGGAAATGCCTTTTTTGTTTTCCTTCTCATGCATCTGTTTTTATTTTTCTTATAATTCTTTAATCTGATTCCTTTAACCATTTTTATTAATGCTGTTTTTTTGTATTTCTTTTGTATTTGTTTATGGGAGGCATGACTGCACATGTATTATCTGTAAAGCACTTTGAGCTGCAATTCTGTATGAAAGTGCTATATGAATAAACATTATTATTATTATTATTATTATTATTATTATTATTATTAATATTATGAGGAACTGCCATTGCATCTTGAGAAGATCCATGCAGCTTTCACGTTTTTCCTGACCAGCCCTTCTCAACCTTTGAACCTCTGCTGAGGAAAGGAGCTCAATGCACTTTAAAGACCTTTCACTCCTTTGCCACCCAGTAAGTGTGTGTGCATGCATGTGTTTCTGGATGTGCGTGTGTTATAGTATGTGTTGTTTCTCCTTTAATCAGTGTATCCGTGTTTGTTTGCTATGACCTATCGTTGTATCTGAATCTGCAAAGGCACGATGTGTGCGTGTGTGTGTGTGTGCATGTGTGTGTGTTCTCTGGTTCAGTAGCAGCGCTGATGAGATGAAATAAGAGCCCCGACTGCTGGGGCGGGGGTCACAGATCACTTAACTGACCACATTAGCTTGTAACAATGTGTGTGAAGTGCTTTACCCAGACACAGGTCTCTGTTCCAGTGTGCTAGTTAGTGGAATAAATCAACCTTTTTGAAGCCTGCTGACACACTGTTCTCCAGAACAATTGCTTTAGTCCTCAAAGAAGAAAGAGACAAGGTTACACCCTGATCACTGAACGCCCTCAAAAAGAGAGAAATATGTTTTATAAAATGGGGGAACTCTTTTGAGAGTTTTGAGACAATTGTAGAAAATAAATGAAACATAAATGACCTGTCTGCAGATGGAGAACCGAACGTAGAGATGTCAAGATAACCTCACAGATTTCTCTCTCCCTCTCTCTCTCTTTCTCTCTCTCTCTCGCTCTTTCCCCATCTCTCTCTCCCTCTCTCTTTCTAGGTTAACACAATATATCTGCATAGCAGTTAGTGTGTTTACTGATGAATACAAATAAAATATGTACAGCGAATGGGGAACGGGCTGAATTATTGTCACTTTTTTAAATATTTCTATTCATGTTTAAACTTCTTTATTTTTTCACTGTATGCTACTGTCCCTGTTATGCTGCAATACTTATTTCACTTCATGGTCAACTTAATCCTATTTTATGTTCACCAAACTAAATATAAATTCATTATAATCTGTCTGCAAGAGGATACATTGAAATCTATCAATATTACATTTCACGGACATATCAGTTTATGAAAAAATGTGAATGAACATTTTTTGATAATTTGTGTTTTACAGTAGGCTACTTTCTTTGTGGGTGAATTGCATTCAGATAATCGACAACAGTAACCAGAGACAAGTAACTTGTCTGGGCTTTAAGATAAAAAGCGACTGTAAACTTTATTGTCAAATTCACGTTGGTAAACCGATGAGAGGATGCAGCACACACACACACACACACACACACACACACACACACACACACACATACCATGCAAATACAGAGATATTCCCTGAGCACACAAAGGTCCTCATTGCCCTCAACCATCCCCCCTTGCCCCCCTTTGCTGAATGCCCTCATTGAACCCACTGTGTGTGTGTGTGTGTGTATGTATGTATGTGAGTGAGAGAGAGAGAGAGAGAGGGTGTATGTGTGTGTATCCCCCCCATGTTAAGTCCGTATAACAATGTCTACTGGTCGCCCACAGAGCTTGTTGGGAACTTGAGATGGAGAGATTGCAAACATGTGCATAGCATGATGGTTTAAAAAAAAGAAAATACAGATTGTAATTTTATTTCTTATTATAAATAAATTGTGTGACTAATTAATCTATTGACACATGTTATATTTCAAAGTGGTTTTAGATAAAAGTGTCTAAATGTACTAAATTATGTAAAATGTGTTTAGTCACTTCCAGAGCATATTGAAGCATCATTTATTCATGATGTAGTCACTGTAAGATCCATTCATGAATGGAGTGTGCACATGCTCATGTACTGGATGTGTACGAGTGCGCGCGTGGGTGTGTGTGCGTGTGCATGTGTGTGTGTGTTGGGATGGGGAAGGGGGTGGGGGTGGGGGGTTCTTAGGCAGTCTGAAGTGAACAATGAAGCTAGTCTCCAGCCAATGGGACACAAGGCCAACAGTGTATCGCCATCTAAACACAGACACACATCCACAGTCCTCATTCAGCAGTGATCTAGCCCAGCGTGTGTACAGACACAATATTGTGTTTCAACAACCTTTAACTGTTGGGAAGCGTGTGGCATAATTTTGTAGGAATGGCCAAGCAAAGGGGACATTTGCTGTACTACAGTAAAATGTTCCACTTGCTTTTCGTAACTGCGATTGGCTGTATGGGAGCTGCTGTTTAGACTGATTTCTTTGTTGGGTGCTGGTCACATTGCAGCTACAGTGTACATCAATAGGGAATTTCCCCAGCCTTGTGAGGCACACCGGAGGCTTGAGAAGACATTTTTAATGAATGGATCATTTTTATTTGATGAATTGTGTGGCAGTCAGATGAGACAGGTGCCTACTGGTTTCAAGGTGAAAGGGTGGCATATGAAATATATTTAATTAGGAGGTTGTCAGTTTTCACATAAGTCTGAGGTTTCTCAGATTTATCGCCATTGAAGCAGCAATAATATAACTCTGCTTTTGCCATTGCATCATTATGCTAATCAGGTGGGGGTTAGCACATTCCTTAATATTGTTTTGAGAGAGCGTTTGACTGTTCACCTACAAGGGGCCATGTCAAATCTAAAGAAAAATACACACTGACCAAATATGTTTCAGTTAAATGTAAAGTCAGCTATTGCAAACTAATTGTATGCTAACACACATTTTGTCAAATTCACCAAATATCTCCAGTTTCACTATCTTACCGTTCTCTGTGCGTGTTGAAAACGAAATCAGATACTTCTACACAGCCATGGCTCAGTAAATAGGAACATAAACAAAGTAGCGAACACCGCTCATATCAACAGAGCCATAGTACTACACTTTGCTTCACAATGCATATCGATGTGTGAGGCGGCACCGTGGAAGACCGCAGAACGATACTGTGACTGACCCTCCCTTTAATTTAGGTACATACTGAACTCAAGGGCCATTTAGAGAATTATGAAGTCAAGTGCAGTGCATTTCTAATAATTATAATCATGTACTATTATTACTAAGAAAAAGATTGCATAGTAAATATAACACAATACAAGTGTTGAATTATGGTTCATCAAAACATGCTCCTACGTAGATTTTACATATACATGTATTTACAAATAAACATACAAACACAGAACCTGGTTCTGAACAGAAATGACAAGAAAAGTTAATGCACTTAAAATCTAAAATAAATAAAATGAAAGACTGAATCAAAGACTCTTTTTGCACAGGCACAATGCTGATGTTGTTCATGTGTTTACAAGAATGGTACATCCAAATATGTATGGGATGTAAATACATACTTGTCTACAGGTTTGTAAAAAGAGAGCTGCGTGTGCAGTATGTATGTTTTGCTACAACAGCTTCCTGCATATTGTATTGTATATAATATAACTGCCATAGACTAAATATAGTGTCAGTGAGTTCACGGGCTATTTTAAGTTATATAAGGGCTTTAACGGAATCCGTGCTACACTGCATCTGGCCTGCAGGCCTGGAATTTGACACCTGCACTTCACAACTTGTTATCTCCTTGCCCTAGTTTCTGTTTGTCCATTAACATCCATTAATTTAATGTTGTGTTCCAACCAGCCTATGGTGCTATCGGAGCACACTGACTTAACAACACAGTCTTGTTAACCAACACATGCTTGGCTCATGTCCTTGACTATTTCCACACATGAACCTCAATACGAGTACTCAGAATATTTGGCAATAATGTACAATACCGGGAATATCAACAGAAGACAATGAACCTCTCAGTGACCAACAGATGTGCAGACATGTCTGCTTGCCATTTATCCTAATATGGAAAGACCGTTAACAAAGATTGCATTCTTTAAGGGCTGAGAGACATGACACATCTGTCAGTTGATATCCTTATGGAATTACATTGAGTATGAAGGTGTGTAGTTTAATGTATGTGACTCTCTCTATTATGACCATATGGAGTGGGGGTGTGTGTGTGTGTGTGTGCGCGTGTGTGCCATGTCTACACTAGATTTAGAAACACATCTTATAGAGTCACATCTTATTCGATTGACATTCAGATGTGAATGTAGTATGGCATTTTTCCAAATTGTGATGGATATTATAATGGAATATTCAGTTATATTCAATAAGGCTGTATTGCATTGTATGCTTTGTTTGGCAGTTAGCCAACATGTAAACCCCATCCCGATAAAAAAAACAGGAAAATCTCCTTTTCAAAAAATGTCATGTTTTACTGAAAACAAATATTTCTGAAAAGAATAATAACAAGCATGCTTGATATCCGGTAACAGGTGTGAACAAAAAACATCTTAATTCAACCGCAACCCTTTCTTGCTTTTTACTCTATACCTCCATCTGAGTGTAACCTGTCATATTCTTCTTCTACTAATTATAAAAGAATATGTAATGAGGCAGCATGAAAGTAAGGCATTGTACCAGAGCAGAAACCTGCATTCATTTACTACTGGGGTGTGGCTATATAGTCGCTGATTCGTCAAAGGGTGTTGAGTATTCATTCATACAAAAAGCATGGCTGATTAGAGGAAATCTTCTATTCTGTCGTCCCACCCCCATCCATTACCACCCTCACTCTTTCTCAATAATAATTACTAATAGATAAGGCTGCTCTCGCTCTAATGGAGCAGATCACATAGAGGGGTAGAGGAGAAGAGAAGATGGAAAATGAAGAGCCACCACTATGGACGCTCCCACAGAAATGAAAGAGGTGTGCACTCTAATTAGATTGAGGATAATGAGATCCCTTGTGTTTAAAGGGTGCATTATGGGTAAAAAGTATTATTTGAAATCTGTTATTCTTATTCTTATTATGTTATTCTTAAATAAACTTGTCACATCTTGCTGTTTATTTAAGTGATATTCTAAATGTAACAGGACTGGTCTATATTAAAACAAATATTTTTATTACATTATATGATAATTGAATGGTAAACATAATATCTTCCCAAAGCTGGTGCACAAAGACACATATACCAAATTAAAAAGGGAATATTGTATTTTACCATATGTGCTGAGGTATGCAAGTTTACAATTCCTGTGCTGCAAAAATAATAAGCTTGACAAGAACATCACAAAATAACTGAATTGTTGATGATTGAATCATTCATCCATTAATCACCATGTCACTTTTATTTATGCGTATCCTTTTAAGCAAAATGGCAAAACGTAGACAGCTTGAGAACATGCATCACACACACCCCTTCAAATACAGCAGTTGACTTGTCTTTATCCCAAAGATTAATTGGCTACTGTAACCCTGTGGCACACAAAGCATACATTCACACTGACACATGACACAATTGCAGACATATTGCCTAATGCAGTCACATACTGTACTGTACGCACGCACGCACACATTCTGCTATAATGACCTAGAAACCCCTCTAGATTGAAGCCAGTGTTTCTCACATGAGCTTATCTGGGTGGATATCATCCACGAGTCTCCCACATTGTTCCCCAACATTCCTGGCTAACATTCCAGTGGATAACATTCCGTCAGCGCTTGCTATGTTGGCTACAGAGTGTATTCCTGACAGCACGCTGTGCTGGGAGACACCTTCACACTGCAGCACACGTCAGCCATCTTGACAACACACACACTTCCACTGACTTGACCACCACAGACTATATAAGCCCCTCTGGGATAGTGTACACAGGCTTGCATGCTACCTAAGTGTGCCAGGGCCTGGAACGAGATAGGGAGGGGGGCTTGATGGGAAAATGAGTTTGAGAAGACAGCCACTGGCAAGAGCTAGAGACCTATATGGTGAAAGGTCAGAGCGAAACTGATGTCACCGTTGGGCATGACCGGTTTCCCTCCGTCGCCATATAAGGACGTTTCCATTCATGCTAGCCAGCCAACGCTGTGTGCTATTATTAGCAACTTTCAGTACAGCTTTACGTTCCCTGTGGGGAAAGCAGATCAGCAATGCTTCATCATTAGGCCACACATGTCCACGTCAAGTAAAAATGATATGCTTGATATTTGTCACATGAGTTACATGATACAGTTAAGACGTATTGTAACACTATGCCAACTTGCCCATGCCAAGCATAATGGTATGCCAGTCGACGTCAGGAATTAAGACATCTTTTGATTTAGATTTAGATTTGAATTGTAAAGTAAGTAAACTTTCAACATGTCAAACTGCAAAGATGCAAGTTATAGCAAAACTACAATGAAGAAAATGTCTCTGACTGCATATAAGGCCTCATGTAGGCCTACTTATGTGTTAGCGCCTATTTTAGGCATAATTTGGTCCCACTTTGCGCCTAAATACATGGCATTGAATATAGCCTATATATGTAGCACATGGCTAAAACGCTGCACATTCCTATTCATGCATATGCATTCATGGGAGGGTCGAGGGGAGATTGGGAGTAAATGGGAGGAGATGCGCAAGGAGAGAGTGATTACCTATTGTGTATCGCAGGTTTTGCGGTGAAAAGTCTGCGCCCCTGATAATCAGGATTTATCCCAGTTAGCGCATTTCTTTGAACAGGGGAAGCAAGCAAATGCAAGATGAAGACACAGGCCATGGAGAGACGTGCTGAAGGATTTGATTGCTTGTGTGCTGTTAAAATAAATGTTTATTCCACTTCTTTCATTTACATTTTATAGTACTCACCCAAACATTATTATTTTGGGGTAGAATTACACCCCTGCAATATAGGTTTGACGATACATATAGACTTCTAGGTCTTCTTCATGATCGTTAAACTTGCTTTCTTTTTCTGAGTCTGCTGTTCTATTGCTCTATAGAGTTCTATAGAGTGCCACATCTTACGTATAAGGCTGGAAAATAAACTAGGCTACTCACCAAGTTTGCCAAGCGCTGATTACATGATCAGTCGCAAGTACATCCATCGTAAAATGCGATGGCACAGCATTCGCTAGCTGCAGTCTAGCTGCATTTCCTTTTATGATGCGCTCGCTGGCGTATGTACACCAGGCCCATAGCCTTTAAATTGACCTAGAAAAGCATGTGTTGGAATAGGCTTCATGGATGCAACACATGATTCTCTAGTTAACACAGTTGTAACTGTTGCTAAGATGCAGTGTTAACTAGAGATGACAAGTGGAGCATTAGTACATGTTTACAACTTGTAAACATGTACTAATGCTCCACTTGTCATAACATACCATCTCGGTTTCAAAGCATATATCCTAGCGTCCTTGACAAACATATCAGCAACAACTGCGTGTTTAACCTTGACTAGAGACTTTTTGATAGTGACTCTGGTATTCACATAACCAAGCTACAAAGCTTTCCCCAGAACCTCTCATTTTCCCCTCTGTGCATGTGTGTCTGTTGGGGGAGGGGGAGGGAACACGCGTGTATGCCATAACGGCACTCAGACATCACGTAACGTATACGTAACGTAAGGCAGTAGAGACGAGCTCCAGCTCCAGCAACAGAAGGAGGTTGATTGTCCCATTAACGCTACAATGTATATGTTTAAAAAATTACTATCAACATAAGCTTATGGGGATATACCGTATCTGTTAGCAACTAGTTTACCAAATCTCTCTTTGCTCTCTGACATTGACCGGGTCACTGGGTCAGTAAAGCCTACATCTTCAGACTCTATCCACTGGATACAACAACAAGACTCTCTGCAATCACCTTATTTTACTTGACATTAATATACATAAACACATCCACACACAAACACAAACACGCGCACGCAGCCACACCCAAATACAGTACACAGAAAAGCGGTGAATATGTAATAATTTCACTTGAGCCTCTCCCAGCCCTCCTGGGGTCACTCAAGCCAGCTTTCATATCTGCACACACACACACACACGCACACGCAGACGCACACGCACACACAAACGCATTAAAGAGTAGTGAAACCTGAGCTAGTATCATGAGGCAACAGCTGCATCCCAGCATGGGTGTCATGGCTGAGTGGGGGGTTTGTGGGGGGTGAATAACCATACAGAACAGGCTTATCTAAACCTAAAACACAGCCAAGTATATTGCACAGGTGGGAGTGGCGCCATTTATATTTTCTCACATGAGAACATTCCCCGTCCTGGTGAGGTAAAATCATAACGGAGCACGAAGGTGTGGAGGTGTGGATCGGCTCTAGATCCACGGTCGATGGAGCACACAGCGTTTGTAGTGTGAATAATTCAGAGCCGGCGTGTAACAGAAGACGCAGTCGCTGATGGAAATAGTGTAGGGATTCCCTCTGTTCGTGTGTGTGTGTGTGTGTGTGTGCTGCTAAGAACAGGAAGCCCTCTAACCCCCTCCCCCCCCACCCCTTGCTACCAGCCTCTGCAGTGAGCCTCACCCTTCTGTCAGCCAATCACGTCTTCAGGAGGGAGAGGAGAGGAGAGGAGAGGAGAGGAGAGACGCAACGCGGGGAAAACCGTGCAAGAGATAATGGGTGCCTGTCTGCAGTTATGGGCGTGGGTGTGTGTGCGTTAGCGTAGCCTGCGCTAGCTAAGCCTCCATGTTTGTATGTGCTGTGTAAGTGTTAACATGCATGTGAGTATACTGTACTTGTATGACTTATTTTTATTACGGCGGCAGAAGAAAGTCTGTGTGTGTGTGTGTTTGTTTGTTTGTTTACATTGCGTGAAGATGATTCACGTGTGTGTGTGTGTGTGTTTGTGTGTGTGTGTGTGTGTGTGAGTGTGCACATGCCTGCAGACATCCATTTACACAACATTCCCAGCCCAGACACACTTGAAGGGCAGCCCAGACTGTGATGACATTAGACTTGACATTAAAGCTACAGCTCACAACTGTAAACTTCTAGCTTCCCGCCTGTTGCAACCTTTTAAGGGGAGAACGCAAAGCTCAAATCTGGCGAGGGCCATATGTATGTGCTCATTCTAAAATAATTCCTCTTCAGAGTGCCGCAAAGTGTTGCCTTTGTCCTTCAAACGTGGAGGTATTTAAAGGGCTGCATTTCACGCAAAGCTGTTATTCACCTGTAGCCTTTTAAGGATTAATCAAAGAACATGGCTGCTAACAGCTTGTGGTTAAAATAGCAACATTTAAGACATTCCAAATTCCTCTTGGGAGATCTGGAGACAATCAGTCAAGCTGCTTGTCCTGTGTCTCATGTATGCATGGAAGGTTCATAGTCACTGTGTGACTGAGGGTTTCCACTCCATCATTAAATCCTTATTATCTCCATCAAATGCTAAATAATAAAATTACTTAACTGCATTGTGAGTATGATCGTAGGTATCTAAAGACCAGGGGTTAAAGGTCAGGGGTCAAACCGATGACCCGCTGCTTCCTCCCTGCCCTCCACTTGATATCTTAAGGAATCGAGCCATCCTTCTATCTCTAATAACTTTCCAATTATATTTCTATGTGCATGCAGAAGTGGGCCAGCAGGCTTGGAAACCCTGCGGCACGCCCTGATTCCCATTCCTGTTCCCATCACCAGCCCCATGCCCAGGGCGTAGGGCGCCTGGGAACTGGGTGAAGGATATGGGATAGCACAAAGCATACCAAAGTAAGGTGGGGCAGGGCTCTTTCTGCTAGCAGAGAGCCAGCGTGGGGGCGTGGGGGTTGCTGGGTCGCATCCAGCCCTGCGGAGATGAACCCTGTGACACTGCATTGACTGGACACACACACACTGACACTATTGGGGGCTGTTAAAAATGGTAATGCAGCTAATGTTACCAGGCATATGTCGATTTACGCTAATAACAATGTTTGGTAAACACTGCAAGAGATTGCAACACTGGAAACATTGAAACGTCTGTGAAAAGGGAACATTTACAAAATATAAGTCTAAGCTGTAAAACGATGGCAACTTTAATTCCAAGAGAGCTACTGTAGTACTCAAAATGAATGTCTATATAATGCATGTCTATATAATACCTACAGGTTAAAGATAATGTGTGTCAACTGTCCACACTGCATCAAGCAGTAACATTCATCTGTGATTATTTTTTACATTGTCTGCTCTGTCCTACACCGATAGGCATGATGTATCTATATTTGACATCGCACACAGCAGGCCCATTCATTCCAATTTGAATTGTATTAGTTTTGATGGGCCAGACTGACAATAAGGCTTGATGCTGGCACTGTAAAGGTAGCTGCATAGTTTGTGATGTCTAGCCAATCATGTAGGGTCTACAACCAACCCTGTTAGATACCCTTTGACTACAAAAATGGACTGCTGCACGGAACTGTGTCAGCCCATTATTGCCTTATTTATGTCCAAGCAGACTTTGTGCTGTCCATAAAATATGTTTAGTGTGATGCAGACAGAGTGGACAATTTTACTGTCTAGCCAATGTTACTCTGCAGCTTGATCAGTATACATGTGACTGTACTATTTTACGTAATTTCCTCTTTAAGCTTTTGTGAGGATGTTTCAAAATATTACTTTTAGCAAGTAATTGACTTTGTCTTAATGGTAAATTTCTTTGGTTTATCCACACTTTGTGCCTTGTTTAAGTGCCCTTTAAGAAGGTTGTTTTTTATTCTGTAAAAATGTAAAATATTGTAACCCTTGTCCCTGCCTTCTGGTTGTTAGGCAATTAGTCTGACAATCTACACCTGTGTGGTCATCTGATTTAGGTTCACCTGATATCTACCCGTGACACATGTAATGTCACTATTTCTCTAACATTAGAATATTTACAGCACACAAGATAAATCTAGTACTGCCTTGCCGGCACTAAATAAAGTATGACACTAATGCCTTTTGTAAGTGGAATTTCACCATGTAGGCCTACTATTGTATCTTATTTTAACCTACTATTGTATCTTATCTTAACTCGTGCCACTGTTTTCTGGGTCTTTCTGGATGGTTCAGCACATATTCCTCTCTTTCCCTGCACCTCCCTTTCTTTGCCAATGCAGAAGATTTGTGACACATGCAGAGCCTTGGAAAAAGGATGGCTGCTCGAGTCATGAATTAGAGTTTGCGCAGGGAGGAGGGAGCTTGTGTGTGCGTCAGCAGTTCCTCTCCAAACCAGAAGGAACAGCTTTGGTCATCACGACTCTCCTCTCACTTGTTCCCTGCCACGTCATAGAACTGGTACCAGTGATTCAGACACTTTCATAAGCTCGTATGGGGAGGGGGGCTGCTACTGTGTTTTAGCTAATGCACACACACACACACACACACACACAGAATCGAGATGAATGGAAGCTGGCTGACTATTGCGACGAAAGTGCACGCATCTCTGCTGCATATAACTAGCACACTCTCTCTCACATACACACACAAACACACGCACACGCATACACTAACAATCAAGCTCTATTATTTCACAGAATTGTTTTCCTGGATGATTTATATAGGCAATAACAGTTATAATCAATAGTACAATCTTAAAAGTAATATAAGACCTTAATAAACATTTACAACTGATTTAGATATATGTAATGTACTTACTGTGTATATGAAGCATAACAATGAATATGATTAAAGGTGAAATTCTTCATTTAAATGTGTCTGCTATAGTGGCATGGAAACATACACATCAAGCATGCTGCTACCAATCATTGGAGCATTGTCAAGTGATCTGTTGGTGTGTATTGTGTCTCACATTTGTGCCAAGAGGCCCTAGTAATTACAAAACAAAGTTGTGCTTTCATTCCAAGCTCTTGGGGACTGATGCTCCTTTGGGCTGTATAGGACATTTTATGTTCTGGGGACACTAATGGTGAAATGGAGGAATTTAGTCCACCTTTATTTTACAATACTTGTGAGTCCTGTAGTGAACATCTAAATGTTCCATCACTCACACAGTTCCACTGGCGGCATCAGAGGGATATCCAGGGTGGCACTGCCCACCCCTGATGTCTGATTGGCCAACCTAACATTTTATTTGCTAACACTGGCTAACACTGGCAGACACGTGCAGCAAAGTCATCTGGAAGCTGCGATCAGAATCTTCTCACCAGTGGATTTAGTATTTCGTATCATATTCAGAAAGATAAATTCAAGAAACATTGTTCATAATCCAGAAAGGATTGTTTTATAGTGTATTTTTTGGCATAGTAGGAGCTCTACAACATGGTGACAAAGACGAACATAAAATATGCCTTGCATAATGGATGCTCGTGTTTCATGGCATAGGTTTATATTTCACGTCATATCTTCGGAACTGTAACAGTTAGAAGCTGAGGGGTTTTCCCCCATAATCCAGACACCCTGCTGAAGAGAATGGTATATAGCAGGTGTTATTTGTCATAACAATTTTACGAACTTTTACATAATAAAAATCAAATAATAGGCCGTTAATATCTTATTGCATTTTAAAAACATAAACATTGAGTTAAGTTTCTCAGAAATATTTTATGATCGAGACATGACACACTTGATGATAGATATTACAGAAATAAGCATATATTACTGTAAATATGTTACTGTTGTTGTTGTTGTTGTTGTTACTATGTGTATATATGTTATGTGATGAAAATATGTAGGATATCCATAGACCTTTATTACATATTCCTGTAGTGAAGTGTTTCCAGTACTGAGTAGGCCTATGTGAGTACAGTACTGTGTGAGATGAGCTGCAGGTCTGAATTCTGGTTATTCACAGTATGTTGAATAATTATATCCCCAGAGGACAATAAACTCTATGCCTGGGTTATCAATTCTACTTGGAATAAGTAATCATGGGATGGATTTATGCTTTAGATGCCAGGTTAGGTTTACACACTAATTGTCTGTCATGGTCTATGGACCCCCTGGCCACCCCATAGTTAAAAAACTTTAGTTCCGCCACAGCACAGCTCATCCTCTCCCACTACCCTTGGCAGTGTAACATTGAAGGTATTGATTGGAGTAATGCAGTGTGCACATCAACGTTCTCCACATATGGTGCACCCTGTTCCATATTCAAGCTACTGTAGCCTTAATCGATCAAATGTAGACCCTCAGTTCAAAGGCGTGTCAAGTCCATCTGACTCAAGGTGTTTGTGTGTGTCCTCTATACAAGAACAACTGGATGAATTGGTTATGGAAATATAACAGGGGGAAATCCGAGCGGAAGATAGGAGAGAAAAAGCAATAAGAAGAGAGGAGGAATGAGGGGAGGTAGGAGATGTAAGGGGGCTGCAAAGGGAATGAAACGATGGGGTCTAAGATTCCGTAGTTGTTCAGCGAGTGTAGGCCATACAGAAATGAGTGTAGTTCATGGAAGGCACATCATTGTAGAACATTAATACTAGGGAGACCCATGAGACACACAACACATACTGTGACATATATGTCCAGAGATTGCTGGACATATATGTGAGGGGTGTAATGAATGTATGTACTGAATGTATTTTACCATCAGAAAGTTGCATTACATAATGTTGATGACTTCACTGGTAATGAATCCACTTTACAATACAAAGGAATGGCTATTGTTCTTATTTTACTGAGTCACAAAATTATGTATTTTGTATTAAAATAATTTAGTATATGATTTTGTTTTTTATAGTATGATGAAATTATTATTTGACTCATTATCACATTACCCAGTAACAATACAATATTTATTCTAGAAAGGAATGAGACTCATGAGGTTTTCAGGGATGCTAATCTAACAATTAATTTGTTTGCACAATACACAATACATTTAGGAAGACTAATTATTATACTGTTGCACTATGTTGTCATACACACGTGTATATACAGTGCAGTTTTTTGCGTGTGAATTTGTTGTGAATTTGAATGTGATCTCCTGTATAGAGCATTTACCTAGCTTTGCTTCACTAGAGTGAAGCAGGCTTTGTGATAGATACAAATTCCCTCATACTCTGCTGGACTGGGATCTGCTGTAACAGGAGGAATTCAATTAGCCTCATTGTGAAGTATTCCCTCACCCATGGATATAGTTAGAACCTCTAAGGAATGGGATATTCACTTTCTTGTAATGTCCGGAGCCATGACATGGACAGCCTGCTCCCGTTCATCCTTACAGGTGTCTTAACTAAGCACCTCAACATTACACCTGCCCCTTTCTCCTATGTACAACAGTACAAGTGGTTGGAAGTTGGTGATTCTTTGTGTTTGCTGTTTCTGAAGATAGCGTGTGGATAAGTATTGTGTGAGAACTCTTAGTCATAGTATTTTGTGTTCTACTAAGACATGTTGAGACTTGTGTATAAAAGTGTAAAAGGCTGTGATGGACATGTTTACTGTGTTTACTGTTTACTGTGTCACACGTGATGGCAATTATTTGTGATGATGGACCTACTTTTTGAGGCTTTTCTCTGTGTAAGAACGGTGGTTGTTCTAATGAAAGCTTTTTTAGTTCTCACATGCTTTTAGTGTGAAGTTCAGTCGACACTTGCACTCATCGTAACCAGTGCTTAATTTGTGCCGGGGCAAACCAGAGCGAGCACCCCTACATCTTAGATTGGGACTAGCACCTATTTGATTGGATCCGGCACCTCATTTTCTGTAAAAAAAAAAAAATTAATAAATAGCCACTTCTCTTTTCATTCTTTTAAATTTATTTATTTTGTATTATTTTTGTTGTTGTTTTATTTCCATATGCTATACATTACATGTGAATAATTTGTTGATGCATTTTAAATCTTATTTAATAACAAAGG
>JAODLL010043308.1:0-20564 GCA_026546735.1 Forbesichthys agassizii | reverse complement strand
TGTCACATGAAAAGATATGCTCACATATTTGCAAATATGTGAGGGGTGTACTCACTTTTGTGAGATACTGTATGTTTTGTGGAACTCTTATGACTCTTATATTGTGTCATTGAATGACAATTGACACACACACGACAATGTGAATATTATACCAACGTTGAGAATGTAACTACTGTATGTGTTGCCTTTTAGGGTACCTGGTACAGTATGTGTCAGTGTTAGGCCTATACAAACGTGTGTAAGTAGTAGGCCCTATTGTAAACAAAAAGATATAGGCCTGTTCCCTTCTTTCAACACACCCTTAGAAAATGAAGCGAACAGAGAGAATGGGGAGAAAGAGAGAAGGGAGCTTTTTACTGTTTCCATTTTTGCAGAATGACCATATAGTCCTTAGAGAGTCTCAGTGAACAATACGTCTGTCAAGTACACATGCACTCTGGGTCCCTCCTACTCCTGTCCCCAGACATCCCCCTCAGCTCTCACTATCCCTCCATCCTATGAGGAGCACACTTAACAACAGCTTCACCATATAGTGAAACCTCTTCATACAGCGTCTTCTGGTCTTCTGAAGTTGAAGCATCCCAGAGAAGGTTCTAACTGGATGTCCTCACCGCTGCGTGCAACGGACAGCATCATACAGCAATGTCATCGCTACTGGCTCACGACAAGGAGCAAGCACGCAACAGAAAGCCCCTCTCTGACTCATCTTCAGCCGCCGCCGCCAGGAGCCTTAGGGTAGGACTGCTGGTCTTTTCATCTGGTCTCTGTGTGTTTATTTACAGGAAACACCACGTCTGACGTAAGACACCTCTGACTTTAACATTGAGACATTGTCAGTGCTGCAACACAACCATTCCTTTAGTGTTAAGGAGGCTAAGGTAATTTCTTATAATGTACAAAGTGATGGCATATAGATGGCAATTAAATGTGATTTAATAATTTGCCCGACAAGGAGTCTTATTTTCCAGCGTACAAACCACTTGTTAAAAAAGTGTTCTTAAGTAAGTTACTTAACTTTTTTCAAGTGTCGAGTGTTCAAGTCGCACGTGTCATCCAAGGAAAAGCCGGGATATCATATTTGAGAGTGATGGAGAGAAATAAGTATTCCAAAAAATGTGACAGAGGAAAGATGGACAGAAGGGGAATAACACTTCTAATATTGGTTTGTTGGAATTTGTGGGAACACTATTTATAGATGTTTACTCCTCTATAATTCCTAAGGGACATGCTCACATTTTCCACTTGGTAAGAAATGGTCAGGCAACCAGAAGGTCACCTGGGATCTAGCAACACTGGTGACAGCTTAGTGAGGGGTCCAGTCACAAGCATGATGTGAAATCACAGTCAAATCTCCCAGCTATCTTTTATATAAATGCATCCCAAAGCGTCTCCAGTAATCCAGCCATCAATATCTAGAGCTGTTAATGATGGTTCACCAAGAGGCTTATGGCGGGCCTGAACGCTTTGATCTCGAGTGATATTCCGCAGGATGTGTTATTAACATTTGTTAGCCCATTACACCAGCAGCTTTCAAATCCTGTCTTTGATATTAGTTAGAATGCTAAACAGAGACTATACATGTCTAAGCCCCAGCCAATTTTGGCTTTGTGATGGACTTTGTGTTGGAGGTTTCAGTAAAAGTCTGGTTTTGTTGAAATACAAAATTCTTTATTAAAAGCTGACCAGCTAAATTTTTTTTCTTCTATTCTGTTTTAGCAGTTATGCACGGCAGGTAATCTAAAATATATCCTCTCAGAGCTCTATAGGTGACCTTGCCTCTTGTTCAGATGTGTTTATATGTTTATTGTATGGTATATGCATTGCTTATGATTAGGATGAAATCAAGTTATGCAGACACAATGATTCATTTTTTCCACTTGTAATGTAAGTTGCAAGGGCATTCAGACATATTTAATTGAAAACATACTCTAGCCGAACTGGACTAAACCTGCTACAGTCAAGCATATTTTTTGTTTTGTGTGCTTGTTTATTGTAAAGATGAGATCATGTTAATGTTCTAGTGCTGATACAGATAATGGCGAGACTGGTCCGCTGAAAATATCTCAGCTCCGCTCACAGTGACCCTAGAAACGTGCAGGCAATAACATTATCCTCCCAAGCCACTACCAGAGTTATGACCTTTTTTGGATGTGTTTGGTTATCTCTGCTTCTCCATTTATTTAAGGGCACTTCCTTCATTATAGTCCAGAGCTTTAGTCAGGCTCAAATGTGTTTTCATTGAGGAATATCACTTTACTGTGAGGAGAGCTAACTATATCATGCTGAACTCCTGTTGTCAGCAGTACAAGACATTTTACATCATGGAACCAAATCTGGAGACGGAGCATATGTTTAAAACAGTTTCACTCTTCTAAGTAACTTATTGAAAAACTGTATGATGATCACTCAAAGATTATGTCTCGTTTAACCTAAAGCACTTCTGCTCTTTTTCAGCATGAGAGACTGTCTAGGTAAGTTTTACTTGATGTACAACCACTTAAAAAAAGAAAAAAACAGCGACATTTCCAAATACGATATACAAAACTACAAAAAAATGGTAGTGTGCTGTCATTGTGTTGACTTGAATCACCACCATTCTATATGGAGGGAAAACTGTGAGGCACACAATTAAACAAGGCACATGTAGCCTTGTATGTGCGGTATCTGTCAGGCGAGACATACACATACTTTCAGATTGCAGTGCACACCTTTTGTTTTGACAGTCAATGTGTAGTCAAAGCATATTCAAAAGACTCCAGCGGTGTGAGCAGAAAGCCCATGCGGACAGAACAATATGCCAGAGCAGATGTACTGCCTCTCTCTACAGGTTAAACTCATCTGCATCTTCTGATGCAGCCCAGGTGGACTCCTACATCACTCGCAGGGAGAACAGACTTTCAGCACGGAAGAAACTGGAAGAGGAGATGGAATGTGGCAACTACAAGAAGGTAAACAAGTGAGAAAACAAATGTGTTTATGGTTGGATGCTGATGTTTTTAAACGCACTTTATATGCTAGCGCATTCAATGGCAATACATGCCTAGTTCCTTAGTTAACATAAATGTTAGGGATGGCACGATCTGGCACTTTGGATATCGGCCGGTACTGAGTACCCATCGGATTCCAGTGTTAAAGTAAGTTAAGTTGCAAAGTAAATGACAGCCAATCTCTATTTTAGGACTTGGATGCATTTTATTAACCATCTGCTGATAGTGTGGTCTGGGTAGGTTAGACATGGCTGATGCTTGACAGTACACATGTACATTCATTTAATTGGATTAGATCGGTTACAACTGTCCAATTGTCACCGATACCAATCCAGCTATTTATGTCAGTATCGGACCGATTTCCAATCTCTGTATTGTATCGGTGCCCTCCTTACTAAATGTTAGGGGATTGGCTCCCACCCCGAATGGTCATGGCTCAATAAGCCTTGTATGATCAAGATGCTTCACCCATACCTGATGCTTAATGCTTCTTACTGTACTCACTGTAAGTTGCTTTTGATAACAGAATCTGCTAAATGGACTAATTGTTATCAATGATTACCCTTCCTAAAATGGGAGGCTGTCCAATTCCTATGAAATCACATAATGATGCACATGCCTTTATTTATAATAAGTAATAATACATCAATAATCCACTGCATTCTGCACTTTTCTGATATATATGTGTGTCAGGGTGTGTTATATATGTATATATGTATTGTTTAGATGTATGAAGAAGCACTCTCCACCAACGAAAGGCTCAAGTCCAGGCTGGGAGTGAGTAAACAGGAACTTACTACGGTTGAAAGCCAGCTGGCGAAACTAACACAGGTATCTCCAGCTGCCATTCACTGTTATGAAACATGACGTGAACAAGACATAGCCTACTGTTAGAGTCAATACTTAACTGTGAATCTGATGTTCAAAATGTGTTGCAGCAGAAAGGAGGATCAGCTGACTGTGGCTCCAATGTGCTTGATACAGAGAAAAAGGTTGTTTTTCATTTATGTTGTTATAACTTACAAGTCTGGTGATTGGTTAACACAGTTTAAAGTCTAAATGCACCTAAAACCAGCCATATGTGAAACATATATTCAATATATCAATGTATTCTAATTCTAACATACCCACTGAAGATATGAGAGAAAATAATTCAGTTTTGTTGTTAGTATTAGTAATATTATACATGATATATTATAATAAATGCATAAATTAAGCTCTGTAAGAAAAAGCATTCAAAGAAAGATTACCAGTAAAAGTCCAGTGTGTACAAAGTAAACATTATTGAGCCAGTGCTCTCTGACCATATTTGTTTTTGATCTTTATGCTGATATTAAATTTGATTAAATTACCATAAGCTCCTTTTATGGTCATATTTGGCCATATGAGGGCCCTAGAATGCAATGTAATGTAGCATGTAATTATGATTTTATAAAAACTATTTATGTCTGATAGGAACGACGACTTCTAGAGAAGAAGGTAACAGATATGGAGGAGGAACTAAAGGTAATCAAAGTTTTAAAGGCCTCGTGTAATTTCCATTTACTACAATTTTGGACAGACATTCTCCCTTCAGGTGCCCTTCAACATTCATCTTGACATTTTGTAAAGGAATTTAGATAATGGATAACTGACATTTTAGATTTAAGAAGCTACTGACAGATTAAGATATACTGTAATATACTGTAACCTTGACTCTGTAACCAGTGCTCATGGACGGGAACAGCAATCAATCAATTTATTAATCCGCATACAGCAACAGAAACCCATAAACAGCATAGAAAAGTGTACATCTAGGCTGGAAATATTGAGGGCCTTCATTTCAATAGGCTATGGTCATTAAAAAGCACCAACGTGTATTGGCTTGTGCCTTCTTCAAGGTGTGGAGATGCAAAGGAACAAACAGAGTAAATGTTTGCTTAGTTGCCTAGTTACTTCATATATTTCAAATCTACCTTGATTGCCTGCACTTGGATTTTGTATACTATTTAATGGTCATCATTTGTCCAGCTTCCTAGATTTCAAGACTAGTTCTGTCATTTCAGGTCTCTACAGAGAACATGTGGAAACCTGTACTTTTAAGAGAGCTAATAATAGCATGTGTAATAGCACTATACATCTGCTTAGTTTATAATAACAACACCAGATTTAAAATAACTAGGTTGTTTCAATTTGTAATCACCGTGTGAGCCATCACATGTATTCAGTTGATTTACTATAAACACAGTGATGACCAAATAAAGCCAACATGCACGTGGTGTAAACACAGTCTGCTTGTTGATGAATAGTGGAACTTGGTGTCAGGGTGTTAGTCTTAAGTCAGTTGTGTTGAACAGAGTTTAGCTGACACCATTTGTCACCGTTATGGGCTGTGGAATACAGTGCATGTGAGGGGTTTGACGTTCGACTGAGCAAGCCATCTATTTTAATCTGCCGTCATACTTCCACAAATCTTTTGTGTTCTGCTATAGAGAACACAAACAAAAAGCACTTGTCTGAAGGATTTCATTAATCAAGGGACACGATGTCTGAAAATAAACCTCACTTGTGTATTTAGAACACGTTAGACTTCAGTGTGTGTCTGTGTATTCATCATGACGGTCTTTTGTCTGTCATTACCTCATTAATGTAACGTTGCCATTATTTTGTTTTATTTTTTCAAAACAACGGAAATTGGAGGAAATACAGGCTGGGCTGGAAATACTGTTTGTCCTATACACTTTTAATGTTTTGAATTAACAGTCTTTCCTCTGAACATTCCTCTGAACCTCCTTCACTCCTCCTTCTCCCTCTTCTAATTGTACTGTTGCTCTCTCTCCACAGGTTAAGAAAGACTTAAAAATGGAGAACCAACGATTGAAAGATGAGAACGGCGCTTTAATCCGTGTCATCAGTAAACTATCTAAATGAGACTGCAAGCATAAAGGAGGAGAAAATGAATTATTTATGCAATAATTTAGATTTATTTATTTATTCACCCAGCACTTAAAGCATAACAACACACACACCAGTCAGGCCAAATGTGTATTCCTGCTGTGAGAGTGGATGGCTCAGATCTGACGATGAATGATGATGACTATGACGTTGGTGATTGTCATGTCTGGAGATTCATTATGACAGGAGGAGCCAGAGGTTTTGATTACATCATTAAATGCATGCCTTTCTAGTTCTTCCTGTTCTTTCAATAACTTAACTTTATAAGATTATATTGCAATGAACGATAAATTGCTGTTCATTTTCTATTTGAAATAACTGAACAGAATTGTACAGCTACTTTTTATGTGAGTCTTTTAACAAAATGTTTACGTAAATATCACCAACTTTATATTATGTTATTTGTTCATTATTGTTTATTATGATATTGTATTTGCTTATATATAAATTCTAAAAACAAATAAGAAATGCAGTTATTATTAAAGAAACATTTAATTTAATTGTATTTAATGTGAACAGCGCCCCCTTGAGACCCCAAGTAGTATATGCCTTACATAAAAAGCACAATACAAAGCAACTTCAAATGCCTTTATTTCATAACATATAGATATGTCTTGATGACACTCCATATTTTGGTTAATTTCAACGTTTTTATTCTACATAGTCTGTAATAGGAATACAAGTTTTTCTTCTTTTTATTGAGATTTGTATTTAGCTGGAAAACAAGTTTTTGTAAATAAATAAGTCATGCAGTTCACAGAAAGGCACAACTACTGACACACACCTCTACAACACAATTAAAGTGAAGAATTCATTTCAAGCTTTTTCCTTGTCCATGTTGGCAGGTACGGGAAAGAGTTGGTGGCTACAAGTGGTTCTTTGGAAGTTCTTTATGATGGCTATGATGTTCAGGTCAGACTATGGCTGAAAGTAACAGTTATTGAAGCAGCACGGTCGGCAGTATTGCATTGCAGATTTATGCTTATTTATTTTTTCATATATTCTGCGCAGGTTGGGTCTGCCCCATGCGCTCGAGGTTTCCATGACCCAGGAAGACAGGGATTTTGTTGCCTGCTTTGCAGTTTTGTGACAAACGTTTACAATGTCTTTTGTCACAAAAGAAAACATCACTTAAACAGCTTCTATTGGTCCTAAATACACGTTGTGACATGTGAAGCAGGCAAAACCAGATGGCAGCTCATATATATACTGTACAGTATCTAAAAGAGGCTCAATATTGACCTTATATTGGTTAACAGGGTAAAGGTTAGATGTTGTATTTATGGTGTCACACATAAAAGTAAAAAAATAAATGTACATAAAAATGTCAGTTTAAGATATAATATGACTCTGGATCAACTGACAATCTCCATATACTATTATTTGTGGATTAAGGCCTATCTACAAGATAATGACAGCCAATCACAATGATCACAATTACAAGATAAATTAAACACAGAATAAAATCTGATTCTTTATTGCATTAATATAGCTTGAATTGTTTGAGCGTATTACAGTTTTGATTACAGTTGTATATGCCTACAATATTTATGTTTATCTGAAATAGCAAACCAATTTTTGTCTACAGACTGTAAATATACTGGTTGGTAATACAATGGTATTTTCCTCCCTCAGGATTAACTAAACCAAGGTAGTAACTTATCTCCTATGTGAAACATATTTATTACTATTCTACACATGGAACTAAAGCAGGCATTAAGGGGACAGTCAAGTTATAATGTAAAAGCTTGTTCTTGATTGACATTTAAACATACACAGAATGACAACCAAAACAGAAAAAACAAAAAAAAAAAATATATATATATATAAATAAATATATAATTTCACATAAAGTAAAAAGCAACCCTGCCCTGATTTCAGGCTTAGAAAACAACCTGTTAACAAAGAAAATTCAGACAAACATCCCATACAGCAAAAATACATGAACCTTGCAGTCAGTGCATACTTTTTTAAACTCCATTTTATTATCAAAATGACACAAAACACATACACACATACAATATATTTATGGTTCCTCTTTAAAACATGCTGCTATTTACACACTCTTGTAGATACATGCTGTATTACCACGTGTGAAATGTATCACGTTAATGTTGGATGTTGAGTGGGACTTATGTTGTAGTGTACAAACGGGAAACTCCTCAATATGTCCGGCCTTGGAGAACAGGAATGCACTTTTTTAACGCTTCACCCCCAGTGACATATCAAACCGTGGCCACCCGCCGCACATCATACTGTACACATGTATGTTTGTAATGAAACCATGTCAGGTCAAGTAATACCACTGCAGTACTCTGGCATCATACAGTATGCACATCATGTTGCTATAGGAGAAAAGAGAGCAATCTAAACGAAACACTTAAAGACGCATGATACATGCTTGGACCTGTGATTCCATTTGTTGTTACACAAATGGCCCTGGTTGCATATACAGGATGGGTTATTTGTCATCAAAACTCATAGTAACTGCCATGTCCACATTGTACACAACTGCATTTGGTCTTGAATTCAAGATCTTTTCAAAAGTGCATCATTTCAATGTATTTTCAACTCATCTCTTTTGACATAAAGCAAGAATAGCTCATTCCAATCCCACCACACAATGAAACAGGATCTATTTAATGAAAATTAAAACAGCAAATGAGCCCCTCATTAAGTGAAAATGCATTGCCTTTCATCAGCCATACTCTATCCTTGCATCAGTAAGGCTTTAAAGTACAAGGTCTCAAATGGCACATTCAGTGTACCTGACTACTTTGTAATGAGGTTTACCTGGTCAAAAGAACTGAAGAACATAGCGTTTTGTCTTAAAGGAAGGGCACCCTTGTAATTTACACTGACCATCAGAAAACAGAAATGAGATTGGAACCGAAATGCATAGACATGCCTTCATGGCATCATGGGGAAATGTGATCAATGATTGAGAAAATTGACCAAAGACTATGTCATCCCTGCCATATGCTTTGCACCTCTTTCAAAAGTGTGAATATGATATTATCTTTCAAATCATTTTGCAAAACAGATTGCTGCATTCTTGTGACTTCATTTAATCTCAATCTAATCTAATCTTTTGTATGAATAGACTCAAACAACATAAAGAGATTCTATACAAGAAATAGCCCAATTCTTAAGTACTTTCTAATGAAAGTTATAGCACACATAATAGCAATATACAGTATTGGGCATGGCATATGGGAAGCACTGTGTCGCTAAATAAAGCATGCATAATGCTCTATAAACTAAACCAAGCCTTATTTCCAGTGTTAGCTCACACCTAGCCTTTAACCGAGTGCCAGCACCCTAATAATCTGGTTCTAAAAGTACGTTCCAATGAAAGACCTAAAGTCTGTTGTTCGTGAACCAATCACACAATCATTCAATCCAGCTCTTCTCGGCATACATTAATGCATGAAATGTGTTGACTTAACCACCTATACTGTAGCTCATGTTTTAGGATACTGCTCTTTGTGTTGATCAGGGGTGAAGTAGTGAAACCCGATTGCTGGGCGTAGACAATGGACTTCATGCAGTGTAGAGGTTGGTTTGAGTTTTCTGAGTTAGTAGTTGCTCGGTGTTGCTAGTTACTTCTTTGCAGCCAAGGAAGCCAGCTGGCCATCTATATCCTCCTCAGGTTGCAGTGGATGCCACTGGGCAATGGGACGGCGTGGGTTGGTTAACATGTCTGACCAGTGCTTCAGGCCAAGGCCAGTTGCCTTGCTGCCCACAAAGATCTTCCCAATAGCGTCGTTCTTGCCGATCTTGTCGTAGTCAAACACTGTGACTGCCACTAGGATTTTCTAAACAAGAAACACAAGAGAATTTATTTGCAAAGTGTTTTTTTTTTGTTCACCCTCCATGAACTATACTGCCATCTGTTTCATTTTGCAGGTAGATTAAAAATAAATCAGAGCTAGAAAGGTATTTTGAGCTCTGTGCCAGTAGGGTTGTAATGTAGCAGGGTTTAGCTGTTGTCTTTTCATGCGGTTCGGGGCAGAATTTGATTAGGCATCATCTGGCTTTTGCGGTCAGGCAACAAAGATATTGTACTCAGTCGGGATCGTGTTTCATTGCAGACCTAGCAGCTTCATATATGCTTGTTGTCCATATAGGTTTGGTTTCATAATGATCACTTACCACATATTTACAATAGGCTTTGCCAACATGACCTAACCTGGAAAGTGCTGTATCACAAAGCCACTGACACAAATAAAGCATTTAGTGCTCACAGGGGCAGATGTACTAATATGTGATTAACATGGGTCATTTAGTAGATCATATTGTAGTTCGGTACTGTGCCTGCACAATGATGTGTCTACAAACCACTGTTTGTAGCTAATCTGACCCCAGGTGGACATGACTCATAATGAAGTACAGTGCAGGGTTCTTCCATGTGTGCCGTACCTGCATCTGCTCCAGAGGGATTTCAAAGCTGAAGGATTCATTGTAATATGGGTTCAGAGTGTTCTTCTTCACAGTGGTCTTCTTCTTCTTGAGACGCTTCCCACCTTGCAGCAGCTGGATCTTCACATAAGGATCTGCAAGTGACAGCAGCCAGATTAATATTTTCTGAATGGAAGTTGAAGTCAGTTGAAATACAAATCATGATCAGCCATTATGCATATACAAATTCAAATATAAGTTCAATTATTGCATTATTGTAAGTGTTAATGTAAAGTTTCTCCACCAGATAATCCACAGGCGTCCATCTTCTTCAGGTTCTTTGCCTCAAGAATGCAGACCGTGAGTTTTCCGGCTGTTGGGACATAGCGGAGGGAAATGCAAATGTCTCCAAGCTTCTCTGGCTGAGAAATGAGAGGAATGCAAAGGATTTTGTATGATCATCAACAATATTAGAACAGCAACCAATAAGACTTTATTCCCTGATGTAATGCTATTAATGTTAAAATGTATACTGCCATCTGTTGGCATAGATGCAACAATGCAGTCCTCTGTAGCTAAAATGATCTACTTACAGTATATATCATGTATCTAGAAGACTAGTGACTCTGCACCTCTCATGACGATAATGCATATTCATGTTTATGTACACCAATACCTTTTTGGTCTGAAACATTTATTTGGCCACATTGATGCAATGTTAACACAATCAAAGGTGGCATATGCTGTGCTGGAGAATCAGTGTTGATATTTAGTATAGTGTTGTGTGGTTCATAGTGCATACAAACACAGAGTTGTGTAGGAACATTTGATCAATTTACAGCTCAGAACAGACAAGACCGTGAGGAGACATTTGCTGAATTTAACAAAACATTAGATTATATACGCCTTTAACAAATATCACAATTAACTTGTTAACAACTGTGTAAGTATATGTATTACTGTAAAATGTGTATTTATTTATTTATTGCATGTTTTATTTATTGTACAATATAATACAACACAATAATACCAGTTACAAACTATTGTGTGACTAGATTTGGTACTTTTATATATATTATGTATTGAGTTTGTATTATTATTGCCTGAAAAACACTATACAGTATAATACTGACAAAAACAGAACAAGTTAAATTTCAACAAAGTTCAAAACCTTAAACTTACCTCCTCTTTCTCAGCATTCTCCAGATCTTTCCATTCCTCGATAGGCTGTCCAAGGTCGATGGTGTTCATGGGAATCTTTACCTCTCCAATGACGTCATGTTTAGAGAATCGGTCGTAATCATAAACAGACATGCACAGTGTCTTCCCACCCAATTCCTCATAGGGCACCTGATCAACAGACAGAATGATATGGTGTTCTCTTGCATTCTCTAATGCCATTGTGGATATTATGAATTGTATGTGTGGTGCATTATTCATAGACTTTGTCAGACATTCACACATTTGTATTGACAAATTGACAATTGACAGATTTGCAGATGGTTATAACATAAGAAATCCATACAGATAAAAACATTTTTTTCATTATATTATATAATTTTTAAAGTTTGAGAGAAGAAGACTGACATATTCCGTACACAATGGTTTGTTTACTGGTGTGTTTTCCTACATTTTCTAAGGGAGACTCAAGTCTTACCCAAAGCCACTTCAAGTCCCCAAGGACCTCATTAGGAGGGACAGGAAAGAGCAGTTTGTAGACTACATTGACCAGAACGTACATACTGTACACAAAGCAAACTTTCTGAGGCACAATCTTGTTGAGAGTTTGTGACACACACATAATGTATGTGTGCGCATTAGCAGAAGTGCCTAATAGAACTTTCATAGTTTAATATTCAGTGTTGAGCCTGATGTATACCCCGTAGACTGAACAGACCATTTGTCATCACTCCATTAATCTAAACGTTTGAGTATCTGGCAGATACTCAGGGGTCTGGAACCAAGCTATTGCGTCTGGAACATTATTTCATTGTTTGTTGAAGTTACCTTGATACCTAAACTGTTCTCTGTTATTATGTCAACTCTGTTATAGTCAAATTGTTATTTTCTGTCATTCTTGTGATAACAAAAAGCGTATTGCACAAGACCGTGACTGCAAATAATACATTTCACATACTGAACTTTATAGGCTAAGGGGATGGTCTTAGCAATACACATTTTTTCCCCCCCATTATTGTTGCAATGAAAAGTCACCATATTTAAATTTGTACCTTGCAATCCTGGCCCCTTCAATTAGTGGTTTAAAAAGCTCACCTTGTCATTGTTAATGCCTTTATGCTGCTACTGTATCTCTCAGACCATTGTCTACATTGCACAACTGCAGCCTCTACCTGGCTTTCTCTTCGGTTCTCGTAAAGGTGGAAATGAATTTTGAGAATACAAGATCCTGGATTGGTGACGTGTAATAAATCCTGTAATTGCTGTCTAGCCACTGCAGATATATACCAGGCTAAAAGAGACCTACCTTGAATACAAATGACTCATTGAAGACCGGGTTCAGCGTTTTCTTGTGGACTTTGGTGTCAAACTTCTTTTTCTTGTCTGGAAGTAGAAGGACCTTGACATAAGGGTCGGAGGTCCCTCCTGAATCCATTGAGATCAGGTCTGCCGCTTGAAGAATGCCAACAGTGAGCTATGGCAAGGGAGAGAAGGAGCTTCATCACATGAATATAACCTTTATACAGTATGTTGTCAATAGAAGTGTTGGACAAAAGGCTGTGACGCGTTTTGGAACTCTGTCTGACTAGTCTCTAATGCCTGCATATGGCTCTGCACAGAATTACATGTAGAATATCATAATACAATCCTAAAACGCTAACAGAAAGTCCTTGAAAAAAATTGTTTATTTGTTTTAGAATAACGTGTGGACATTTTTTTGCATTACAGTAACACAAAGAATTGTATAATGCCACTTTTATCTCAAGCCTGTCCCAAACACTAGGTTATCTCACTAGGGACATCCCTGGCTAAAAGTGATTCAACACCATCTTGCCGCATACATCAGTGTCATCCACAAGTGCCTACATATATTGCAGCAACCATAATAATGATAAAGTCACTGATTACTGTATGCTGCAAATAGAATAGAATAGCTAAAACTCAGGATTATTCTGCAAGCACATAATACAATTCAGACTATCCTGTTTCCTGAACCTTATAGCCATCAAATGAGAAGGCAGGGCAGCAGAAGGCATTCTCATTTTGTGCTGATATTTTGTAAAGCTATTAAAAATGAAACATTGTACAATATCTATTGAACAATGTCAGGACACTGCTGGTATGGCATTATATACCAGCCAATACCAATATCAAGCATACTTACAAAATACCATAATTTAAGTCTCAATTAAGTTTTAATTAGATTACAAACCTTAAAATACAGAAAATAACATATGCAGACATCAGAAATGTCAACATCTTTATAGTAAAATTATTTTAATTGGCAGAAAATTATGGGCATTTTTCAGGATATTATTTCCTCATAAGGAAAAGCAGTTATGTACATGACCAAATATCATAACTGTATGCCAAACTTGCCAAAGGGGTGTGGTCTTGTAAATGAACTTGCTAGCGCCACAATCTAATCAGTTCATCCTTGACTAAACTAAACAGTTTTATCCAATTTGAATGGTAAATACACGCATTTACGCACTTACGCATATTCATAAGGGCCTACTGACCTTTGTATTCTCAAAGTCGTATTCTATAGAATATTGTAATTTTCCCAATTTCTCTTCTTCTTTCTCCTCTTCCTCTTTTTCCTCCTCTGTCAGCCCAGTCTCTCCTTCATCATCATCATCATCCTGATGTATCTATGGTGTTAAAAAAACACACACACATTAACATTGTGGCGTCAGACATCAGCTATTGTATACAGGATAGCGTAGCACAACATGCCACAGACACCAGGCCTCCAGGAGTTTATGTAGCACCTGGAAGCCTTATCGTTTGGTGCTATCTTATTTACACTGACGGTCTACGTGACTTGATATTAACTGAACTTTTATGTTACTGTATTACTACACCAAATGTAATATTCATTTAGACGCTCACAACTATTTATTATTTAAGTGTTTAAGTAAGGAAATAAGCAAACTTAATTGGAATTGGAATAAGTTGGACCACACATATTACATGGGTGGTTAGACATGCTAGCTCCTCCAAGAAGGAAAGCAAATGTTAACTTCTATGGAAATTAATCACAGAATTAAGAAGGATATTTATTTCACTAAGACTATAAAATAACTCAAATGACCTAGCTACAACTGCTGATGCTATTGCATATAATAAAATATGACTCTATGTTTATTATGGGAAGTGGCTCTTACTGTAAATCATTTTCATCTAATCATGCATTTTAAAGGTGTTTTGGACTATACTACACTTACAACACTGTACTTATATTTCTCATCTCAATAATGCAATGCTATTTTCTTCAAATGTTAATAATGAGGTTGGGTTACAATGTAATTGTTAGTTTACTGTAAAAAAAACTCTGAAAAAGATACCCTAACCTTGTAATGTTTGCCAAAGTTACATTATTCAATTTCAGGCCATCCAGGTTTTACTAAATTCCTCTTGATTACTGTAATAATAACCTCCTAAAGAATTTCATTTGGTGCAATCAAAACTGAAGCTGTAATTTCTTTCATGCAACCTCGCACCAAAACAAAAGACAACTGACCATGCCATTTATCACATGCATAGATTAGTGTACAAAGTGTCTTGCAGTCCATATTGTCCATTAGTATTGTTGTGAGTTAGAGTTACATTGTCCCAGGAACAATGTGTTAGGCTGTTAGACTTTCCTCTCTGAGTTTATGGAGCACATCATAGCTTTCCATTGTAGCATTCTCAAGCTGTCATAACAAAAGCAACATCAAAACAACAAAAAGGTGTTTTTGGAGGTAAAGGAAGCTAAGACGTTCATTCCATGAACCCCGCGCCCCTCCCCTGCACCCCGGGGGGCCAGAGAGCATCTGTCCACCTACCGTCAGGGTCAGGGTCCACCACAGTCAAGAAACACGAGGCACACACAAGACACAAAAGCGGGAAAAGGAGGAGAGCAGAGAGAGAGGAAGAGGTTCAACTCACAAAACACCAGGAGCAAACACATTAACTGAGAGGGGCTGTCAACGACGACATTGACGCCACACCCATGGTGAGCAATGACACATTTTCAGACCGGGTACACTTCTGTTTTGGAAGTGAACTGACTGAGCTGATGGTTGTATAGTAATTACTGTAAACGTCATTGGTGAAGATAATCTATATTTTGATTTCAGGTGATTCAAATCCAATTGAATAATCTGATTTTTCTATATATATCTTCTACTTGACATTTCTGAAATCAAGTATTAGCAGGCCCTATTTGCCACGATTCTCCACGTGATTCTGTGAGGGAAGCTAATTGTATTTACAAATTCTCTAAGGCAACATTCCGTTCACAGCATCCATTATTCCTCGCCCTCAAATAACAATGTGTGTCATTATTCACCACCTACCACACTGAAATACATCACACATATTACGTGAACAACCACGACCACAACATTGAATACATGGAGAGAAGGTGAGCTCTCCTTGTGTCCTTCAAAGCCTCACCTAAAGCTGCTGGTAAAAGATTAAAAGTCATTAGACACTCCATATTACAATAACAAACAGAATATGAGACAGCACAACCATGTACAGCATTACACAGATAAACAAAGTCACAGCGTCCGAGCACAGATTCGCACGATGATTAAGAAACCACCGGTAAACCCGACGTGACTCCGGAAACGTCTAGAAAGTTCTACGGTGGCTCACGAGGAAGCAGGGGGCACCGTACCTCGCCACCCTGCATGTTCTTCATGTTGAACCCATCCTTGCCCTTCTTCCCCTTCTTGTTTTTCTTCTTCTTGCAACAGCACTTCTTGATGATGCAGAAGCAGCAGGTCAGGATGAGCAAGGCAGCAACCACAGCGATGGCAATCAGTGCCCATGGAGGCACTGCCGTTCACACAGAAGGGAACAGAGAGCATCCGGTTAGAGCCGGGGGTCCGACAAGACACAACGGATGGCCTTGTAGGGCAGTTACGCTACGTGGCTTACGTGGAATCTTGTCAATCTCATTCAAGAACTTGCTCTTGATCTCCTCAAACATGTCGTTCTTGTTAACCTCTGTGTTGTTGGAGCCAGAGGTGTCGGCCACGGTGGAGACCAGCGGAGGCCCAGATGTCAGCACCACAGTGGTGGCCCCTGTGGGCTCTGCTGCCACCATGGCTTCAGGCTTCTTCTTGAACAGGTTGAACTTCATGGTGAACGACTCAGCACAAAGACCCTGTGAGACATGCAGGAAGAAGGCGGGGGGCACACATGCAGGCAGATAGTGGTCTGGAGGTCAGACAATCAGCTAGGTACACAACTGTACTGTGAACAGTTATGATAAGAAGACAGACAGACAGACAGACAGACAGACAGACAGACAGATAGATAGATAGATAGATAGATAGATAGATAGATAGATAGATAGATAGACAGACAGACAGACAGAGATAGACAGATAGACAGACAGACAGGTAGGTAGATAGATATGATTACTCATCTGCTATAAAAGCTATAGTGTAAATGAGGCACTACAGAGTGACCATGATATGTTCTGGACAGGATTTTAATCAGGCAGCCACCTTACAACATCATTCACCCAGATGAAGGTGACGATGAGATGATGAGTCACAACTGGACTCTCGTCACAAAGCATTCATGCCCATCCATGATCAATAACATAAATCATTTCAACTTTAGGATTAACAGTCTCTAAAAAAATAAAGCACTATTACGGTAGTATAGGGTGAATTTGACTTAACATTAGGATACAGTGTAAATTGTTTTCAGGATATTTTGCATACAATATATATTTTTTTTTTATTCAATAATACAAAAAAGATTTTAAATAAAATCATCTCACATCACCCTAAATATAAAATCAATTTCAGACACTGACCAAAGAAATACAGAATTGGGAATCACCCTGCTCAATCTTCAGAAATTGAATACACCACAAACAGCTGACAAAATCAATGTATCTCAGGGCCAAGTGAGCATCATACTATCCAATCTGCTCTGCATCTCTCTCTCTCTCTCTCTCTCTCTCTCTCTCTTTATGTGACATCTGCATATTAAAAGCATTTCAGCTGTGGAGCTGTGGTGTGTGCTTTAGTTACATGACCTTTAGAGGTTCTTAGACAATGCAGAACCACTTACATAATAACTAGGGACGTATAACCATATAGTTCTATGAATATAACTGTTCGGTTTCATTTTGCAAATCAGTCCAGATCCCTTCCATTAAAAACAATTATTAGTTTATTAAAGGCATACTGAACTATTGCAAGCTAATTGTAAGCTAATACACGTTTTGTCAAATTCACCAAATATCTTCTCACATTTCGCTATAGCTTACCTTTCTCTGTGAGTGCTGAGAAAAGTACCTGGTACTTCTACACAGCCCTGGCTCCGTAAATAGGAACATCAACAAAGTTGCAAACACCGCTCACAACAACAAAGCCGCTTTGCTTCAGTGTGTTGCAATGTGTTGGGGGGCGCTGCAGAGGAATTGTGTTTTGATTTGAGCTTGAAGTCAGCAAGAGTTCTTGAGAATGACTGACCCTGCCTTTAAGTTAAGGAATGACTAAGGAAATTACGAAAATGTCTGTTCAAAGTCAGTACTGTATACACCATGGGCCAGACATTCAAGAGAACACAGGTTTGTTAAAGGTTAAATGGGCCAATAGATGTACTGTTCCTGCATATCCTCAGTCTGCCTGGACTGCTATTAGATACCAATGTAATTTGAGGTAAATTAAAGTATTGTAGCCTAAATGGATAACCTACAACACTGGAGGGAGTCTCTGCCCTGCCCACTGTCCAGGCGTTGCAAACCTTTGTTTCAGTAACACATCCTGGTGGCAAGGAAAACGAGTTAGGTAAATGAACAGTTCATGATACTGGCTCCTGTCTCCAAGACACCCACCCACTGCAATGAGACTAATCAGCAAATGGCCATTGATATGCCTTGTATCTCGACTGCCTCTATTGCTTGGTTCTACCAAATGAATAAATCTAAGAATGAAATGACAACACTGATCCATTTAGCTTACAATCAATGAGATGTGAAAGGAATAGATTTCCTTAGAATCACATGGTGCATTGTACAGTAGAATATCCCATGTTAAAATAAAATAATTTTAGCCTATATTGAATTAAACACAACACACAACACATGTATCTCTGCATGAATGTGTATGTGCGCGTGCTTGTGTGTGATAATGTGTGTCAATCGCTAAAGCTAGAAAATGCTATAAGCTTTCTGAGGATTTCTACCTTCCACTAAAAGCAGGGGAAGATAAACGATATGTCTCAGTTTAGCAGACAGGCAATTTCTAGCCACCATCTAAATGAGCAAAGAAGACAATTTAGTCCTGGGTTTCAAGGATGGCTTACATGCAGAGCTTAACCTGGCATCCATGTGTAAATTAGATACATGTAGGCTACAGTATTTCTATTTAACCGTGAAGCCAAATACAATTTAGTGTACTGTACATGTTAATGTTGATAAAGAAGTGTAAACATTGAAACTGTTATATTAATCAGAAGGAACATGCAGATACCAACATATATTTAAATTGTGAAACAATGTCATTACACCTACAGTAATAATTTCATCTGTTTATCTTGTACGTGTCAGTTTAACAGCTGTATCTCTCAGGCCACACATCAATATGCTTTTCATGAGCCGCATATGTAATGTAATGCTAAATCATCATCTCCCTTACTACCTCTATCAGGACATGTTCGTGTTCGATCACACATGTATTGGCCATAGGCTAACATCTTTGTTGCTAAGCAATCACAACAGTGTTAAGCTGCTATCTGTATTCAGCCACTGCTGGTTTATGACCAGAATGACCAACCAATCAAATAACTAGCTGGCCTAAGGCCATTCTCACAGCATTGGTTTAGGGGTTGGCATGGACACAGTCTTAATACCTGCTGCTGTCTACTCTAAAAGTTTTTGCTAGCATGATCAATGGCCTTATCACTTTTTCGCCTGCAGTCAGTTTTACCAAACAGAATGTGTAGCCATACCCCTTTCAGCGAAGCACCACTAATATAAATCCTCCAGATGAATGTAGGTATTAGACCTAATAAAATACATGACGTACACGTATTACATACAGTATTCAGTCAGTAGGGTCTACTGTTGTATAATATTGGCCTTTAGGCTACTATTCCCCACATTCATTGGTCCAGGTGTCCAAAAACACAACCCAGAAACTTCAGCAACTTAGTATGTCATATGTTCACGTGTAAATCAGTACTGATAAGGGGATGGATATGGAAATAAAATACATAGCGATATACAGTACCTGCCTTACTGTTTACCCCTGCTCAATGGCACCTTATCTGCCGTTAGATTTTGTCAGTTGAACAGTGGCCAGCATCATTCGCTAACCAACAGATGAAGGCTGTGTAACATCCACACTATACTGGGGGATTCTCCTCATAACAACGGTCCCCCTGCCTCAGGCTGCTAATGACTAGCCATAGATGACATAGGCCTTTCCTTTGAAAGTTTCTTTAAGGTAGCTAATGTCTCGCCCACTTCTGATAACATGCCAGTTATCCTAGCAGAGCCCCCGGAAGGTTCTTCAGTGAAAAAACAAAAGAACTCACCAGTCCAACGTAAGGTACCCCCGTGCAGGGTGTCCCATCCAATAGGAAACGGACCTATAGGCTTGGATCCTCACTGCTTTGGTAACACAGACTGAGCTCTCCCATAAGCAGAGACTGCAGTCTCCTCACCTCTCTTCACTGCAGTACTATTCTCCCCCCCCCCACTCTCTCTCTCTCTCCCCTGTGCACACACCATCTCCAACATTTTCCACAACCCCCCCCACACACACACACACCTCCCCTTCTCAATTCCCTACTCCCTCCCTGTCTCTCCCTCAATGAATGTGTGCACACTGTGTGTGTGAGTCTCTCTCTCTCTCTCTCTCTCTCCAGCCTCATTTGCGATGCTGCTCACACAGCTGAATGCAGCATGCGATGTACTTGTCGGAGGAGCACAGCATAGGTATATGCATTTGAAAAAAGAGATCAATACACAAAGAAAGCTTTTTCGGGGGGCTCGGTGCAGGGCTAGGTAAAGGTTTCGGGGGGCTCGGTGCAGGGCTA
>JAODLL010043297.1:0-20568 GCA_026546735.1 Forbesichthys agassizii | reverse complement strand
GATCTTATATAAAGGAACCTGAAGACTGAAGTATTTCCATAGGTTTAGGGAAATTATTCTGGAAATATGTACACCTATGGCTGTGATATGTTTTTGTGGTTATTTTCAGATGAGAGATGTTCAGTTCAACCATCTTACCAGGTTTATAGGGGCCTGCATTGATCCTCCAAACATCTGTATTGTAACAGAATATTGTCCTAGAGGCAGCCTCCAGGTAAGATACCACGCATTCTTATCAATTAAACAAAGTTACCGTGCACATTAATGTAGGTTTGCTGTGTTAAGACCTGAATATGTTAAATACCAGCAGTATTGCGTATAAGTAATGTCAAAGTGTGTCAAAGTGCTATACCTGGAAATCTTGATCCACCATAAGATAAATGAATATACCTATACATGTGTATATACTGTGTATGTACACATTATATTCTATTTAGCTTTTTGACCTTTCTGATTTGGTTTACGATGCTGTGAGAATCTCATAATGCATTGAGCAAACTTGTTCTTGGCCTGAGCACGGAGTTATGACATGCTAGTGGCTCCTAACTGCCAAGAGCTGGGAAAACGATGCATCTTATTGTTCACGGCACACTCCCAGAGGAGTGCTTCTGTGTCAGTGACAGATATCCGTACTTGATGTGATGTAGAGGCTTTGGAATTCAATTTTCAGCATCTGGCTTACCTCTGGCCTTTGAAAGGTATTCATTACTGTCCTTTACTTAAGGTTGGGTTGCACTATTTTATGCACACTTGGATCAAATATATTTGTATGGATAAGACACTTATTAGTATGAAATGTGAAAGAAATACTACATACTCTATATAAAACATGACTTAAAAGGATATTCCAATTTTACAAAACTCCCACACCAGTTTCTACCTCTCCTCCTACAAGTGGGGCAGGATAATCTATGGTGTGTGTGTGTGTGTGTGCGTGCGTGCTTGTGCGTGCGTGCGTGCGTGCGTGTGTGTGTGTGTGTGTGTGTGTGTTTGACGGTCATTTGGTTGAGCCCCAGAGTTGTCTTATGGCGCTTTTCCACTGCTGGTACCCCCTCAACTCTACTCGCCTCGCCACTACTCGCTTTAGGGAGCTTTTCCATTGCATAGTATCAGCTCTACTCGACTCTACTCGCCTCTGTACGGGTATTTTTCCATTGCAGGTACTACCCACTCAGTTGTACCTGGTCGCCTTAGCGACGGCGCTGTTTTAACCACCCCTGCAGTAGATCGGTAATCGTTAAAAGAAATGTTTTTGCAAAATGTCTCTAACTTGTTTCAATGTCCTTCGGCAGCCGTGTGCAGCCAACAGTTCATAGACATATTGGTCAAGCCTCACTTACGTGATTTGCCCTGTCCAGCTCTCAGTAGATAACATTGATTATGCCGTCGACAACCTAGAACAACCTGCACTTCCTCAGTTGATCACGGCATGATTTTGCGTTTTGCCATTTTATAAAAGGTAAATAAATATCGGCTGCTAAGAGTAGTTGCCGTATGAATGCCCGTGTTGCGCAATGACAAAGTGACAAAGTTCATTGTTTTCACGTCACATTTTAGTATCGCCTCAGCTTGCTTGGAACCTCGACAAAGCAGGTACTAGAAAAAGTACCTGGTACCAGGTACTATCCCAACTTTTGCACAATGGAAAAGCAAAAAAGGCGAGGCGAGTTGAGTCGAGATGAGCTGGTACTATGCATTGGAAAAGTGCCATTACAGTGTCTGTATACATCTGTAAATAAGATGCCTAACCCCTATCTGCTCTATGTACATTAATTGTATTTATTAGTTAGTTCCTTACATAAAAGTAATTGTACCAAATATTTTTGTGGAAGCGAATCGGGGACACTATATCGCAATTGAGGAGTGGCCCTTTAAGACTGTGCCTGTTCTCTGCTTAATCCTTTTAGTCAGTTGTAGTTAAAGGCAGTGTGAGTTATTCTCGAGAACACTTGCTAACTTTGAGATCAAACCAACACAAGCAAAGCGGCTTTGTTGTGCCACTTTGTGCTATGGAGCTAGGACTGTGTAGAAGTATATTTTGTGAATTTGACAAAAAGTGTATTGGCTTGCATTTAGCTTGCAATAGCTCTATGCATTTAAGTTAATTGGTGTATTTGTTTAGGACATTCTGGAGAATGAGAGCATCAACCTGGATTGGATGTTCCGCTATTCACTCATAAATGACATAGTAAAGGTTTGTATTTACAGAGCATTTTCAGTGTGTGAGTGCGTGTGTGCGTGTGTGTTCTTGCATGTTTGTGTGTCTTTTCTTACATATGTGTAATAGACACAAATAATTCTTTACTAGTTTCAGGTTATTTATTAATCATGTTCTGCATCACAGGTTACAATATTTGAACAGAAAAATGCACTTTATTCTTTACTCATCGTGGGTGTATTTTTGAAAATGATCTTCTGTCCACCTTTTGTCAGAAGGTAATTTTCTAGAACTCCAACTAAATTGCTCTACACAGAGGACTGTTGTCTTGGGGAACTATGGGAAGTTTGACTCATTCAACATTAAACATGAGTACATTGAGGGGCCCAATGGTCCCACAAAGGAATAAATTGCAAAGCAATTCACATATATTACTAATGAATGTGCTGTCACTCAAACACGGGCTGAGCAGGATATTCATTATACTTTCACTTGTGCAAACTCAAACCATATTTCTTCCATATGTGCAGATTTGTAATGTTTTCATGTATAATTTGCAGTAGGAAAAAATAATTCCACATAATGCTTCATTTAATACCCCCCCTCCACCAGGGAATGAACTACCTCCACAACAGTTATATCGGCTGCCATGGAAATCTGAAGTCATCTAATTGTGTGGTGGACAGTCGTTTTGTTTTGAAAATCACGGATTATGGCTTGGCCAGCTTCCGCTCATCCTGCGAGAATGACGACTCGCACACACTCTATGCAAGTAAGTCCATTTCATCCCGTCACCGTGAAGATTGTTAGGTCATGGAATGAAGTCTTCTTCGGTTGCACACAAATAACAGCGACTGTGCGAATGCCTGGGGAACTGCATCTCTTCAACGGCTGTGATGTCCTTGTGGCCCGTTTTTAGAGAAGCTATGGACAGCCCCAGAGTTGCTGATATATGACCACCACCCTCCACAGGGAACCCAGAAGGGCGACGTGTACAGTTTTGGAATAATACTGCAGGAGATCGCTCTGAGGAATGGCCCTTTCTATGTGGACGGCATGGACCTCAGTCCTAAAGGTAAACACAACTGTCTTGTCTTGTTCCATTACTGTGAACAAGCATTCCATAGGGAGCTCAACTCCTGCCTTCAGTTTTGTGTTAGCGTCAATTAAACCATAAACAAAAACAAACTGAATACATCTTGTAGTATTATTAAAATCCCAGGCTATATTTGAAGAAAACATGGCTTTGTTGCAAGCATTATACATTATATTCTTAGCTTTACACAAATATCAAAACAAGCCACAGCTGGATGTCAGTGTGTGTTCACTTTTATCAGCTTCTCAATTATTATTTAGTTTATTAATCATAAGTGACAAGAGAATTGCAGTGTTGAAGAGCAGGAAAACAAATACTTCCTGGTTCTAGTTCTATTTCCCAGTTAGATGTGACAAGTTCCCATTGCCTCTTGTTCACATTGCCCCCCAAGGCTGATAGTTAAGAGTGCTGCTCATTCACAATCTCTTCCCTGCAGAGAGAAGACTGCTCTAGATGAATTAGGCAGATGTGCTCTGATTGGAAGATTCAGCTTCCACCTAAACTGATATATACAGCCTGTTTTCTTTCAAATATATAGCATATGTGTATATTATAGTCCCATATGGACCTTTCACAAAGGTGCTGTAAAATATAATAAATGGCAAATAACATGGTGAAACACGATCAAGTGGACTCATACCCTACTAGAGGTAGGTGACAGCTAGTGCATAGACTATATGGACTGTACATGTATGGGCATACACAGTCACACAGCTTCTGGTTACACCAGTGGTCAAAATGGTGGTCGGGACTATGAGACTATAACGTTGAGGTTTACAAATGGTTCATATTGTGCAATGCATGCTTTATTTTAATGTGGCGGTATATGTTTGGTTGTTTGTATATGTACACCGTGTCATGCATATTTTAATGGTGCTGGAGGGGGGGGGGGGGTGTAAAAGCAAAGCTCAAGACCAGACTCTCCACCCACTGTGCACTACAGAGATCGTTCAGAAGGTGCGTAACGGCCAGAGGCCTTACTTCAGGCCCACCACAGACAACAGCTGCCACTGTGAGGAGCTGACCTTCCTCATGGAGGTGTGCTGGTCGGAGGACCCTGCCGAGAGGCCGGACTTCAGCCACATCAAGATCTACATCACCAAACTCAACAAGTGGGTCCCTGTCTTGTACCTCCACACATTACTTTCACTCTGCATACGGCAGTACATAAACAGGCATAGTTCAAGGAAGAAAGGTACTAGAAGGAGCAGTAGAAGGTACAGAAGGGTACAATGTACTCATATTATACCTCACAGGAACACAATTGTACCTTTGAAGGTACATTATTTTACTTTATAGTACATATTTCACAAATGTACCCTCAAATGTACACCCGTGTTTCCATTGGGGTACTAATATGTACCTTTTACATGCAAAATCCTATTAATTTTGTACCCTAGTGATGCGTGTGTAACTTTTGTTGCACCTTTTCTGAGAGTGTACTGAGTGTACTCAGTTTGTCTACAATATCCCTTTTTCGGTTAGTTTAGAGTGTAGAGCTCTAGCCTCCCTCTTTGGCCGCTCACACCGCTGTGTTTCACAAGATATGTGGGCTGACGCTCGTCCAGGGGTGCTACACCCTCCATGTAATCTGTAATCAGGGAATGTATTTACAGGGTTTAAGTGTGTTTATTGTCACCCATACACAGGCACGTACAGAGAGTACATCTGAACGCAATGTCTGGCAGTCCAGGTTGCTTACACAAGATCACAACATGCGTCACGAGATACCAGTAGCTAGACGAGACGAGACTAGAAAGCAGACCGCACAGCCCTATGTCAAACTATATTAATGGTATGGAATGAACAGTGTAAACACCATATAAACCAAATGGAAGTACTAATAGACTGGGGGAGGGGTGGGGGTCCGGGGGGGCAGAAGTGTTGCATTGGGGGTAGTCAAAGGGATCCAGGTGACAGACAATAAGTACATTTGTTTGGAATGATTTGAGTAAATGTTATTAGCTGGTTACAGGACCATCTTATGTGTGTGTGTGTGTGTGTGTGTGTGTGTGTGTGTGTGTGTGGGTGGGTGGGGGGGGACATGAGCATGGTGTACATACGCTGGGTGGCAGCAAGGTGTTCAAAAGTCCTGACCGCTTGGGGGAAGCTGTTCCACAACCTTTAAATGTCACAGCAAAACGGTGTGTAGGCTACTGGCATTGTAGCATCAGTTACGTAGCCATGTGCCGATGCATTGGGAATGGACAGACTAAAAATGCAAATGAATACATTCACAAACCGTAACAAAATAGATTTCTTTGGATTTTTGAAACTCTAGTGCAAGTGAACACCACAGTGTGGCTGTTCTCTAACTACCGGGCTATTCATCAACAAACGAGCGCCTTTGTAACGAGCGCTTTCTAAAAGCTGATAGGTTGAAGAGAGTCGAACAGGAAAGGAAGCGCGTTCTGGAGACAATTTGAGATAAGAGGCTGTTTGGGATTCTTGACAGACAGCTCTTGACATGAAGTGTTCTTGTTCTTGTTCATGACGCCTGCATGTCTGCATGTGCATGTGCATGTGCATGTGCATGCATGTCTTGGAGGAGAGCACATTATTCTGGGATTGTTTCCATGAGCTCCTGAATCATTTATATGCATATATGTGTGTTTTCTATCTGCTGTGTAGTCAGGCTGGCAGAATGTTGCTCCCTGCCAGTCAAAAACACTCACTGTATGTCATTGTGGCCAATACAGTATGATAATCATAGCACACACAGACACGCACACGCACATGCGCACACGCACACCCACACACACAACATAACATAACATTTTGCTCTGAGCAGGTGGCTACATTAGAGGTGTGTACTGCTTGTGTAATTCAAGCTTTGCATCAAGGTTAAACGAAGAAGACTCTCCAGAGCAATATGATATACAGAATGCAGATACTGCAGTAATACATACTCAGGGCCTCACCTGCAGTACTGCGTGTGTCACCCTGCACTCATCCATTGATATACGTTGTAAACATGCATAGAGACTGGGCACACAACAGCTCATTTGTGGTCACAATCACCATCATGCCTCTTTCCAATCACTAGATTTGCCCGAGCTTCTTCACATAGTTACTGTAGATAGGATCTTTCTGCTGTGTGTCATTATATGCTGTACTATACTGTAAATAATGTGAAGCTATACTGCAGGAGACCATTTGTGTGATATTATATCAGACCCTCCGCCCTGCGATTATTATTTTTACTACTTTTGCAGTCTGTTGACAGCAGACAGATTAATAGTCAGGTTTGCGTAGCCTGAGGAACATTATGACCTGGCTAAGTAGCTAGAATCAGAAACATTTCTTCACAGATATAATTCCCTATCAGGTTACATCCTAATCTAAGTGAACCACCATACTTTGCTGACTAAGATGTTGTCTTGCCACCTCTTCCTGTGTAGCTGATATAGCACCACGGTCCACTTAAGATGGGGCCAGCGATGTATAGCTTCATGTGTGCAGTGGCTGGGCGAAGAGATCGCTTTATGATTCATATCCTTTGAAAGCACTAAGGGATGTGCTAACACGCACACACAATGTTCCTACTCTGGTGCGGGGGGACAGTCCCTCAGAGGGTTTCCTCATTTATGACTACTCTTTGCTCGTATTTTCATTAGGCAAATGTACGTTGTTGACGTGACATGACTGATGGCCTGTTAGTTTTGGTGAGTGTGTTCACACTGAAGGGAAATGTAAAGACAAGGGTCTTCAGTCGTGACAACTTTTAACCCATGAGTGGAGATGACAGGTGAATGAATAGCTGACCTCCACTATCAGTATGCTACATTCCTAAACAGCACATATATTCATACATATAGGCTACATATACTGTATATAATCTGCGTGTGTGTGTGTGTGTGTTAATGGTGCTATGTGTATACAATTATAATCTTCTCCAAACCATTAGGGGTCAGCATTTCACCAGAATATTGTGGCGTTGTTGTTGCCAATTTCTCAGGCAATAATATTCATATGCCATATCAACAAGAAAACAGCCCCAGTCATCCAAACATAGCCATATAGAACGGTATAGGCTATGGTTTGCAGGCAACTGTAATGCGTCGGAGGCAGCGGTTGCATGCCATATGACAAAAACCAGGGAATAGCCTTGCTCGGTGTTTAATACATCCCGTTACTGTTGGCAACCCGACAGAAAACAGAACACACACAGTCGCAGCATGGCAAAATAATTAGCGACAAAGGAACACATGATAAACTCCAATATGCTCTATATGTTTATTCTGGTATGTGCTTGGAATGCGTCAACATGCGTCGCCAGTGCACTGGAATGACGGGGCATATAGCGATCGGGCTGTAACTACGTATTGTATGAGCAAACTAGGCTATAGCTTCACTAGAATAATGTTGGTCTAATTAACTAAGATGAATTATTATTCACCTAAAATCATTTAAATAGCCTATATGTCTCGAGCATATTACTATAGGCTACATATTCACTCAGACTTCACATCCTTGTGCAATCAGCGCTCGTGTAAAAATACTTTCCTGTGAACTGATTGAAATGCATAATATTTGCTGTAAAGAAATATTTTTAATGTACTTATAAGTCATATATTTACAGTAACTCTGTTCTTATAATACATCCACGAGTATCTCTGTATTTCTTCTTCTCATGAGGGCAGCCTGAAAGCTAGTGACTCACCTTGGTATAAAGTCGTATTACACGTATGGTACAGAACGGAGCCGTCTGTTAATTTCAGAAAATATCTCTACAATGCAGTACATATAGATCTTTGATATATCATCAAGACTGATATTTCTTAAACTTTTCTTGATAATATTTGTTGAAATTTGAATGGTTTTAGCTAAATATATTACACGTAGCACCTTTAAAGGATATACGGTTTCAGGACTCACTCATTTGATGAGATTACCCTTGAATTGGATGAATTATTGCAAACTCTATTATGCTGTTTGTTTGTTGGCCATGATTCAGAATCATTTGACGCCTTCACTGTCCAAAACAGTGAACAGCACATGGCTGCGATCCATCCAGCGCACTTCACTTTCATGTCTTCATCTAATGTTATTTCCCCCTTTAATGTAAACAACATGTGGGTGTATGTACGATGCATGAACATATGTGGAAAGGTACCAGGAGGGCACCAAAGCCTCTTAACGCTGGTGGAAGATGAATCACAAGATGTCGTTGCATATGTGTGTGTGTGCGTGTGTGCATGAATATCCTCTGAGTAGAAATAAGAGACACACATATTATACAATACATGATATGAATATACAACACAGTATATTGGAATCTTTAGAACTGAACCAGTAGTGTCTATGTCATGGCAGCTGGTGTAGGGATTGAAAAACACCAGTCACACAAGCTGAACGAGTCTCTTTGATTTGTTTAGGCATTCTTTAATCATTTTAATTTAACCAGACAGTGTGGCAGTTAAAAAACATACAAATTATACATCATATTATATCGATTCATAAAATCATCATCTCATAATGCACTTCTATCTATTTTTGTATAATTGTGTTATTATGTGATGTAGACATCAAACACACGTTACCACCTCAAACTATTTACATTTGTTTTTTGCTTGAAGAACCAGTGTAAAATCAGGTTTTATGCCCTACTGTATATTTACTGTGTGTGTGTGTGTGTGTGTGTGTGTGTGTGTGTGTGTGTGTGTGTGTGTGTGTGTGTTTTCTTGACAGGGAGGGAAGCACCAGTATTCTTAACAACCTGCTGTCCAGAATGGAGCAGTATGCTAACAACCTGGAGAATCTGGTAGAAGAGAGAACACAAGCCTATCTGGAAGAGAAGAGGAAAGCCGAAAACCTCCTGTACCAAATATTACCACAGTAAGAAACTGAATGATATGATTTGTGTACATAATTAACCTTTTGATTGAAACCAGCATTAATACAAAAGTTTTAGCTAGAAACTCGGCGTGTAGCCCTAACACACATCTCTACTCCTCCCCATTGAATGCTCATAGGTACACACAATTCTCTACTTCTTCCCCAATAGCCATTTGCCATTGCTATTGCTGTGGTGTCTTCAAACATTATACAGTGAGCTGGGGTGTAAATGTGAGGGTCAGCTTCAGTGTACCTTTTAAACAATCCAAAAGAAAAGTGATATTGCTGGTTATTACTGGTTTCTGTGCATTATTATTAAACAAATATTGCAAATTCCAAATGTTCGCTCATTGGCACAATCTGACTGCAGTAGATAGAAAAAAGTGGTAGAACTGGCGTGCAAACTACTCATTAGGAGAACCAGCAGAGCAGATGATATAGGAGCTCTCATAACATGACAGCCACAAATAGCATGGAGCCTCCTTCATCCGTCTGCCTCGTTGCTTTTGTCTCACTAATTTATCCCTCTTTGTCCTGTCAAAATATGCTCTTTAACCCAAAGCTTTCTCTCTACGCGGGAAGAAAAGACACAACTTTCCACAATAGTGAACTATGCTAGCAAGCAGAAAATGATATGCTAAGCGAGCAGAGTTGGCTAATTAACCTTGTAAACGTCCACAACCGCCTTTGACATACAAAGCTTAATAAGACTTCTGAACAAGCTAATGTTTCTCTGTAGGTTGTTCCTAAGTGGACTACCGTACAGTATGTACATTGTGAGCAAAGGGTGCTGATGTTACTCTGTTTGTGTAGCTCGGTAGCAGAGCAACTGAAGCGAGGAGAGACAGTGCAAGCGGAGGCATTTGACAGTGTCACCATTTACTTCAGTGACATCGTGGGCTTCACATCCATGTCAGCAGAGAGCACACCGCTACAGGTAAAGCCTGCAATCACTGGCCACTACAACAATGAACTGCCAGTCTTACACTACAGCACATTTGGCTTGGTTTGAGCACATCACAGCGTTTTGTTGTTTGGCTCCAGAGGAAAACATTTTATCTGCCCAAAATAAATAATATTAAACCTCCTTTTCCAATACAGTTATTCCAATACCATAATCATGCATTTATAATGGAACAAGGTAGGATTGACGATCAGGACAACTTGTTGTGATGTTCGTTGCTTTGCTGTTATTCATACGGAGAAAGTCTTCACCCTTATCTGGTCTCTACCTACAGCATGTCTCATAGTTCCCTTGGAACATGTTCCCACTCACAGGCTACAACTCAAAATAGTTGTTAGAGGACGATAGCACTGACGCAGAGTTGAGTCACACATAACCACAGCAGATCTTTTCACTTTGGTCTCAGCGAGAGTCCACGGCCCTGGACAGTATCAAGGTGGTGCATGTCATATCCAATCAGTGGATTTGAAGTGACAATGAATAGTCCCAACACATGCGGGACAGAAATCTTCATTTTCGTATCTTTTGGATACAGTAGTGTGTTGTCTTAGCACCTTAGAGTGTGCTAGAAAGTACTAGAATCTTTACAATGTCATTCCAATAGAGCATTCAATGTTTGGTCTTGAAGATTAAAATAATTCTACCAACAAAGTACAGCATATCTGTGGAACATTCTCTTGTGAATTATTGCAATTCAAGAACAAAAGCTGCACCATTGACAATGTATTGGTTGCTTCACAAGTTTTGTCTATATTGGTGCACTGGTAGCAAAATGGAACAGACCCATAATTAACACAAGCTATATGATTACCATAATTCGCTACTGTAATTCAGAGTAGGTTGTCTCGCTACATTTGGTTTTCTGTCTGTCAGAACTACATAGTTAAATAAACTATACTCTTCCGTTCATTAGCAGTAATTCACATAAGCGACTTGTGCTGAACGTCTGATACATAGGCCCATGGAAGCTTGTCAGCACTATCAAGAAGTGGGGTAGTAGTTTCCCATTGTCAATCACAAGACTGTAGACATTATTCCAGTAGTGCAGTGCTTTTTAAAAGCCAGACTTGTGCCATTTAGTTTTCCAACAAATTGCCCCAAAATAAGTATTAAGTCTGATTTGGTCAAAGAATGACAGTATGTAGTTGGTCATCGTGCATACACTATCAATCAAAATACCTCTCCTGTCAAGTAGGTAGGTCTTGATACAGATACTGTAGCCAATGCCGTGTTCCAGATTTTACAGAAGTTAAGGCTGGCTGTGACACTCAATAAACTCGAAATGAAAAAAAAACGTATAAACTATGTGTGTGTGTGCATTTGTGCATGTGTGTGTGTGTGTATTTGTGTGTGTGTATACTGTATATACATAATTTTAGTGCATCCAATTGTGTTTAGCAATCCAGCCAAAAAGAGCATCAAGTCTATCTTGTGTAAAAGATACAAAAGATACCATATTACCAGACTCAGTTCAGAGTTGAATTTGGTGGCTGTGGCTGAATGTAATTGTCAATGTTCAATCCAGTATCTCTTTCCATTGTACTGTATTGATGTGTAAGATGGCTGTTTCATGGTCCTTTCGCTCTCCTGTCATTTTCTAGGTGGTGACATTGCTCAATGATCTGTACACATGCTTTGATGCTATTATTGACAACTTCGATGTTTACAAGGTAAGTTACGTTCATTGTTTATGTTTATTATTCATTTGAAAAGGCTGAGGGTAGAACATTTGTTTACGTCCTAATAAATATTCTATTGTTTGCGTAGATAACTAGATAACATTAAAATATAAACATTGACTTATAAGTCTTCATCAATGTCTCGTAACCACACGTCAGGTAGAGACGATTGGCGATGCGTACATGGTGGTGTCAGGTCTTCCTGTCCGGAACGGGAAGCTCCATGCCAGGGAGATCGCTGGGATGTCGCTGGCCTTGCTAGAGCAGGTCAGAACATTCAAGATTCGACACAGGCCCAATGACCAGTTAAGGCTCCGGATAGGAATACACACAGGTATGTTCACCTTCTCCTTATATGCAGGTTTGAATCCCCATCACCCCATTGATACATTAATCAAAGATACTGAATGGCTATAGCCAGGGTTGGGTAAGATACTTTTTAAATGTAATGTGTTACAGTTACTAGTTATCATCAAATCATAATCAGTAACGTAATTTTTGGATTACCTAAATGTAGTAACAAAATCAGATGACTTTCCATTACTTTTATATTACTTAATGCCTAAACATTGTTCTTTTAAATGCCATCCAAAGCAATTTATTGCGTTGGCGGTACCAAATGTTTCTATTTTTGTGATCATGTATGTTGCTCAGGGGATCAAATTAAAGTAAGGAATCATTTTAATTATTGATTGACGTTAACGAAAGGTTAATAAGAGAACAGCCAATTGTTTTATGCAATTTTCTTCTGCAAACTTCCCTTTTATATTTGAAATTAGCCCTTGAAGTAATTAAAAGAAAATACCTGTAATCTTAGTCCACTATTTTAGCTGGTAACTGTAATGGATTACTTTTCTTTTGTAATAAGTTACAAGTAACTAATTACATGTAATCGATTACTTCCCAACCCTGGCTATAGCTTCTCTATAGGGAGCTTCTGCACCCAATACTCACGGTAGTTAAATATGAGGTGCTCTACAACTAATTGCATGCTCTCAAAAAATCTATAGGAGTAATTAGACTTCTTAGAGGTTTTTTTTCAACTATTGAAATACAGTATGTGAATGGCTAAATCTGATGAAATGTGCGTGCGTTAGTGTTATATTTGGGTTTGAAACTTCTAAACATTTCTGTGCAATAAATAATGTCACCTTTGTAATAATGCATTTTTGTCTATTGTTGAACTATATTGGGCTTCTTTTTAATAGGGCCTGTTTGTGCTGGCGTTGTTGGCCTGAAAATGCCCAGGTACTGCTTATTTGGTGACACTGTAAACACAGCATCACGGATGGAGTCAAATGGAGAGGGTAAGTCATTTTGCTTTTTCACGATACTATACGATCCAAAAAGTCTTATGTATTGTATGTATTTGAAAGCAAATAATTGCCTGTTTTAATCAGGACAAAACCGATTCCCATTAATTGTATGTAATGCATTTTAAATACGACTCATTTGTATTGCAAAAAAGTTAGTGTTAGGCTATATCCCCTTGAATAGTTTTCCATTTGACATTCAACTTAATATGTGCAGTGTTTGTGCACTTATGTGCCTATCATCTGGATGAACATGTTGCAGCTTAAACCTGAATGACATGCTGTGGCATTAAGATAAGAAGCTTTTTTTATTAGTTGAAATCATGTGTACTGTTATTTGGCATTAAAATAGACTCTCCTCAATATTAAAATGGAAAGCACAAAATAAACACTATTTGGGGACAACATTGCAAAGCCAAATATTCAAAGATTACACCAAATCATTAATTTAATCTTTACATTTCTAATATGATTCCTAAAATCTTGTTACATCTGAAAAGAGGAACATTGTATTTTATTATAAATGTAGTACAAATAGCCACATCACATGCTTTCATGACCCTTCCTAACTGGCATTGACAGGAACTATAGTGTTATGATATCATGGTTAGACATTTTGTGAGCGGCTCATCACATTTATTGATTAACTACCAAGTTGCTTCCTGTATTGTTCCTCTACTGATAAATAATGTATAGCACTTATAGCCCACCACCCTTACCCAGCAATAAACTGTGCAGCATAAGGCATCAACAGCAGGAATCATGCCCTCACATCTCTGCATTGTAGACAATGTTAATACAGCCATGTTCCCTGTATAAACATCAATCAGAATGTCCAATGCTTGGATGTATTGCCAAGACAGTTCCATGCATCTGTTATACAGTATATTCTGAGGTCCTAAGGAAGACCATGGTGTAATGCCACTTTCAAATGGCACTTTTCACCCACACAATTTCAGTGTTCGTCTGTTGTGTTCTGTAGCCTTGAAGATCCACGTATCATCAGCCACAAAAGAAGTGCTTGATGAGTTTGGCTACTTTGATCTTCAGTTACGAGGGGATATAGAAATGAAGGTAAACTTTTAAGATAGTATATTTTCAACTGTCGTCTAGTGGAAAATGTGTTAGATGCGCTTTATTGCACTTTAGCTGGTTTAATATCATTAAATGAACTGAAGCTTAGGTCTACAGCAAACATCACACAACACAACCTCCCACCCAACCCCCACCTCGTCTCCATTGATGAACATATTGATCTGTTTTTCCAGGGCAAAGGCAAAATGAGAACCTACTGGCTTCTTGGGGAGAAGAGTGATGTGTATGTTATATGAGAGGCTTGCTGATTATGGGACAGTGGAAGAACAGCAGAGAACTACACATTGTCCCGTGGCAAAGCCATTTCTTTATTTGTTCTAGAATAAGTTTCTATATAGGTAATTCCCTACAGTGAAGGACATGATAGAAATAAAGGGAATTTCAGGTATATTTCTTACCTGCATATTGTAACTGCAACAACAACAAAAACATGTAAGATTTTGTTTTCTACAAAGAAGCCTTCATGTCCTAAGAGTGAATAATTTTCAATGATGAATTCTTATTTTTTGTGCTTTCTACAGTATATAGAGATTTGTATAATGTGTTTGGGAGTCAATTATGTGTTAATATTTCCTGCAAACATTCTTTGAGGAGGCACAGTGTTATGATCAAGGTCAATGCAGAGGTCTGTGTTCAAAAGTGGTGTTATACAGTACAATATGTATATATGTATATCCAAGATAATGTAAGATATTTTGTTCAATAAACTGAGTAAAATAATTTGTTTTTTGTATTTATTGACATGGGACCATTTTTGAATGTGTAGTGAAACTGTAAATGTGAAAATGTAATTTTGTATATTTGTAGTTCTATTAAGTCTCTTCCTAAAAAAAGGAGATGTATGCTGTACCCTGGTTTATGTCTAATTTACCCCAGAAAACATTTGTAAAAGCTGTCCCCTACAATATGTTATGTTCCGCAAAAGAATTACCATCACTGTATGTATACATTTCAAGAGCTAATGCACCACGTGTGCAATTGAGACCAAAGAACAGTCTACCTATCACAACCTACAGGGAAACATCTTTCTGAATACAGCACCTGGGAGTTTATATCTAATTATAGCACTGCACATTTACATTTTGCAATTGGCTAAATCCTAATTAGGTGTCTGAACATATTGCCATGTTTGTTTACATTTTCACATGACGGTATGTTGCGACGTTTTCAGTTTTACAAATATAATTATCAGTAGTGTCTCCGACAGCGGTATACGATAATCCAAGTAGCACTCGAATGTAAAGCAACACAATATGTGAGCAGAAGCCGGCAGCTGTGATGACATCACCTCTCATTAGACACCCATTATCAGCGGAGAAACGGGAGCACGGCTTTGTGTGTGTGTGTGTGTGTGTGCGTGCGCGCGCACATGCATGCATGTCTTCATCTCTGTAGGGGAAAAGTCTGCATTACTGTAATTACCACCCACTCTGTCATGCTGACATGTCCCCCAGTACTGTTTGAGGCGTCAGTGAGGAATGAGGTGGGTCAAACTCTAAATGCTTCAGTCTACATGATGCCCTATTAACTTTTCATAGGCAGACTTTTTATCAGTCTTTCTGGCCAACATCACTGTGCAGGTGTATTTCTACATGCAAATTCCTAATATTTATTTTGCACTAAAAGCTAATTTAAGTACATCCCATGGCGCTGTCTGCTACACAGAATGTCCTAGGGGAATTAATTGTTTTCAAAGCTACTTACTAATTAATTGTTGCATGTTTACTCCCCTGCTAATGTCCACTTGCTAAGACATTAGCAGGAAATTGGGCAATTGCTGATGTAAATGGGGTATATTACACAAGCCATCATTTGATTCTCATATTCAATTTAAATGTATTACTATTTCATTTTTAAACTTTTTATTTATATAAGAAATGTAAAATAAGATGACCGAAGACACACAATGATAATATGATTATCAGAACAAAGAAGACATTGGAATGAGGTCATAAATAAAGTAACTAAGTACTGTCATTTATGCAACATTAGATTTAGAAGGGCTTATTGTTTTGTTTCATCCCATGAAATGTTTTGGGAGAAAAAATACCGGTACATGAATCTGGCCCAAGAATAACTTGTCACCATAGCTACCTCCTGCTAATCCCGGCTGAAAGCTCAGGAAGGATAATTGTGTTTTGATTGACACAGCACACACCTGAATGTGTGCCATGCAGCACGTTGTATGAATATTCCCATTGACATATTTCAGATCTCTACCTCTGAGGTTTGTAAGCTCTCTTTCCTCTCTTCTATAAGTCTGACAAGGTCTTCTTGTCATTTGTCCAAGGACAACAGCACGGTTTGTTGCCCAGTATATGAGGAGAATGGAGAACACAGCCTGCTGTTTGACACAGCTGAATTGCAATGATTAGCGGTTGGGAAACCAACTGTGAACTGAGAGAGAAAACTACAGCAGGAAGTGGACACAGCCAGCTCAGAACCAAATCAGTATCAGTACTCCTCTGGTATAAATACAAACATACTGTATACTTTACAAGAACCTCCCTGCTGAAGAGTTAAGAGTTAAAGTGTGTTATTACAACTCTCTAATTAAAGGTGACAATAGTTACATTTACATTACAAGTTATGGACTAAGAGTGAAATTCCAGGCGCGAATGTATGCATTCAGGAATTTAAAATAACAGTTTGATATGAATGATCAAAACATGAGAAAATATGAAAAAGAAAACCATACATTCTAAATGCAATAGACTATAGAGTGATGTGATATATTTTCTAAAACAAGTAAGAATTCTGAACTAAGAATCTGAACTGCTTATTACTGAACTAGCTGCTGAATAGTAAAGCACACTAAACCGGTATGCTGGCTTTACTGAATCATTTCTTAAGTGGGAGTTCATCAACCTCATCCAACCGCTGTGTAACCGGTGTGCTGAAAGCAGAGGACTTTCTGAAATGGTTGCCTGAGTTCCGTACACCAGTCACGCCCTGAGGATTTGAGAAAGTACATATTTTATTGCAGAACAATTTGCAACAACAAATACATGACACATAGCTAAAGTATATGTAGCATCCATTGCTATGCAGGAACTGGAAACACTCTAAGTCAGTTTCACAGACATGGACCTAGTCCAAGACTAAAAGAAAAATTAAGTGAAGATCTCTATATAAAAGATGTCTTACTAGGAAGGCTTAATCCATGTCTGTGAAACTGGCCATATATATCTAGTAAAGAAATGTGGTCTAACATACCTGTATGCGCTGGTGGTTCTCACTCCAAAACGTAGCGGCTTGGTCTGTCATGTGGTCACTGTCCTGTTATCCACAACAATGCATTGGATAGTGTAACAATCCTAGCCATGTTGTGTCAATAAAGGTAATGCATACAGTATGTAGACAATTATTAAATATACCATGTCCTCACATTTGTTGTCTCACGGACAACAGGAACAAATCCATCAGCATGGAAATCGATTTGAGTGGTGGAGCGATAGTCTGTTTCGATGGTTGGTGGGTTGAGGTTCTCAAGTACCCTCTCTCTATGAAATAAAGTCAAAGGATGACATCGGTAGATTAGAACATTTGCTGCACGTACAATTACAAATATAATGTGATGATTAGCAGAGGGACTACTGTGAGTGTTGTAAAAGCTTTTATTTGATCTAAGTCCATGACGATTGTCTGATGTGATATAAGCCACCGTAGGCTTAAACCCCACCAAGGAAAACTGTACAACCGCCACTAAAAACAAACTCTTCATACTCTTCAAACCCCTAGTCTGGCCGGCATAGTAAAACTAGTGCTGTGTATTGAAAATGGTGTTTATTTAAATATAACACCAGATGAGGTCAGGAAACTAGCAAGGATAAAGCAAGTACGGTATGTATTTTTTAAATGTTTTTTAAGAAATTGGCATTGCACAACCTTCTACTGCAGGAAAAAAAATGTTCACAATGGACCTGATATTTTGTAGGCTAATTAAAATCTTAAAGTACAATTTCATAAAAACAAATATAGTGCTGAATATACCTTCTGGCGTATTTACCTAAATTCCCTCCCACCATGTTATCTTTGGGCTAAAAGCAACTTGACAATAAAATAAAATACAAAATACACATTACCTTATTGTCAGCGTGAGGTATTTCTCCACAAGCTCACCTCTAATTCCTGAACCATGAAAAAGGCAAAATAAAGGGTCAAACTGAGAGAAAGAGAAAGAGACAGATACACAGAGAGAGGGAGAGAGTGCAGAAACAACCTAAAAGACATTCATCAGAAGATAAAAACAAGCTCAGAAACCTAACACCGAAGGTCACAGTGACCTTCAATTATGTTTTAAAATATTCTTCCACGTGGGTTAAAGGAAAAAGCCTTTCAGACATTTCCAAGCACAAGATTGCTTAATAGCTTATGGGAAAGAGATGAAACAGAACTGTTAAAGATAATAGTACCTTGTGTCCTCACCCCTGGACTCTTGTGAGGAGTGAGGTATGCTTTCATTGTTGTGACATCGTCCATTTTTGAGGCAATATTCATTGTAAGAATATCTCTGTGTGCATCTTTCTGGATTTGGGTTCTGGTCTTGGTGTCAAGAACTGCAACAGCCCTCTACAGTAAATCGACAGGTACTGTAAGTGGTAAAGCATACTTCTCTCTCTCCCTCTCTCCCTCTCTGTCTCTCTCAATCTCTGTCACACACACATGCACGCACACATACAGACAAAAAATGCTCAGGAACAGTTTAACACACATTGAGATGTTATTACATTGCACTTATAATAAGTCATTGTTACTATTTAGATGCCAGCTTTAACCATCCTGTGTTTGTTTCATCTGTGTTCCCAATCATAAATAAATACTTGTATTTATTCTAAGCCCAGTCATATATAGTCCCAAATACTAGTATCTATTCTAATAACCATAGTATATGGGTGATTCTACAGAATTGGTTTAAATTCAGGGTTGTAAACATTTTTTTTTTGTTGTATCCAATTATAGCAAACATTTTACCTTATATGTTACACTATATCTAAGACATACATAACAACAAAATAAAGGTCAGTTTTCATGTAGAATTTTTATAATTTTCAAGAATGACTTTCCTCTCCCCAAATGTGTCACTACCAAAACATTGTATAGAATATTAGAAAAAAAATATATAGCTTTCATCCTTTACAAAATAATTATTTTTAAGAATTGATTTACAATTTATACAGCAGAGAAAATAAAAAGTAATATTTTAACCTTTTTTGAGATAGATCGAATTATATTAATTGAAATCTCAACACAATATTTCTATATAAAATGTATACATTTGATCATATTGATGATCGTCATGTGATTAAATAACATATTTAACCAATAATCATCATACAATGATTATTTAATATTTTCTTATCTGTTTCGGTAGTGATTGCATCATTTTGATATTGACTGAAGTGATATTTTTCTGCAAACAATATCACATTTCCTTAACTTTTATTACATAATCTAAACTCATAACATGGAATATATTTGTGCATACAATAAACCCATTCACAAGACCCTTATGGAAAATCATAAAAGAGGAGAAGTTACCCTGCCCGGAGGAAGCCCTGGGTCCCCGTCTGGAGCCAGGCCCAGAGGTAAGACTCGTTGGCGAGCGCCTTGTGGCTGGGTTTGCCAAGGAGCCAGAACTTGTGCAGGAGGTGGAGCGCTACCATTTAGATCTGGTGGGGCTTACCTCTACGCACAGTCTGGAACCGTACTACCAAACCGTACAGTTCGAACATGAGGACGCTCATAAGTGTACGTGGTACCAGAGCACCCTAGGCCAAAGGTCGATGATTGATTTTGTGACCATATCATCTGACCTGAGGCCGCATGTTTTGGACACTCGGGTGAAGAGAGGGGCAGAGCTGGATACAGATCACCATCTGGTGGTGAGATGGGTCAAGGGGTAGGGGAAGATTCTGGATAGTACAAGTGAACTGGGAACATCTGGAGGAGGCCCCTGCTTGTGAGATCTCCAACTCATACCTCTGATGGAGCTTCTCTGGCATCCCTGTGGAGGTTGGGGACATTGAACCTGAGAACTGTGGTCTCAAGGTCTTTGGTGCCTCAAGGGGCGGTAGCCCTAGAACACCGTGGTGGACACTAGTAGAGAGTCCTTTCGGGATATGTTGTCCTGGAAGAATCCGGAATCGGCTGCAAGGTACCGACGGGCTCATCTGCCGTAGCAGAAGCAAGCAGCGTGTTGGGAGAGGTTTGGAGAGGTTTGGAGAAGCCATGGAGAAAGACTTTCTGCCGACACCAAAGTATTTCTGGAAAACTGTCCAACTGGCTCTGTCTTTATGGTAGAGACAGAGCTGGAGGCTGATGGGGGATCATTGTCAATTTCCCTGAAGGAGGTCACTGAGGTAGTCAAACAACTCCACAGTGGCAAAGCCCCGGGGGTTGATGAGATCCGTCCAGAAATGCTA